>PVLD010031411.1:0-15756 GCA_004027595.1 Dinomys branickii | reverse complement strand
GTGGCAGCCACAAGGTGATCCATCAGCCAGCTGTCTTTGACAGAATTGATCTCCCGGGTCAGGAAACAAACCTCTATTTACGTAGGATGCACTTAGAATGCGCACTCTTAGTAGCACATGGAAGATAAAGCACAGTTAGTGACAGTTCCAGAGTGGAGGTTGTAGATGAATCTGGGAGACACACGTAAACACTCTAATATGTGTGTCTCACAAACCTGGGAGATACAGCTGGGAGTCTGCAGTTAGGATTGTTCTTCCAACCTGAGGCAGCAGAGCATGGCATTTGCAGTACGGATTTTGGAGCCTGGTGGCTGGCTTTAAAGTCAGGATTTGGGGCTTACATGTTGTGTGACTTTGGACAATGGGCCCAAGTCTTTTAACCCAACCTGTCAGTTCCTTGATGTTTTCAAATTCTCTCTTGATCCAAGTATTTTCACCTAGTAGCACAACAGTAAAATGAGTATTTACATGGTTCCCAGGCCATCAACCATTCTTTTTCTCTCAAACTAGATCTCTCTGAGTTTTCAATTTTGTTTCATGTCTTGATGAGTAATTTCAGGTTGGTGAAGTCAGAGGTTTCCCACTCTGGATTTCTTGCCTTAGCACAAAAAGAAACAGCCCCTTGTAGCAAATTGTCTGCGTGGTTCATCTATTGAAGGCATTGATGAAGATACTTTTTCCTTAAGGATATTTCAAAGATCCTGGAACAGAACAGTAGGGAATAATCTCAGAAAGTGAGAAGAGCGTTGTTTGGGGACCACAAATTGTAAATCAAGTCTAGAGGACATTCAAGGCTGTGCTTGTCCTGCCCTTTGAGCTAGGTAAGAATGTGGAAACTCTCTGCTCCTTTGTGGTCACAGCTAGAAGCTCTGGAGCTGGTGACTGCTGTGGCACTCACAGGGCAAGATAAGACCTGCCAAGGATGACAAGGCACCTGGGGAAAGTACAGTTTCCTTACTCGACCCTGGCTCATCCTGGCAAGAACACTTTGCTCTTCTCCCTTGCCCACTGTAGCTGCTGTTACTGTTCCCAGTACCACTGACTGCTCTTCTCCCATTGCCCTTGACACAGAGGTAATGGATAAATACCAAGGTCCTGGGTGCCACACGGCGTGTGTTCCCAGTGAACAACTGGTCAACCCAGACCCCTGCTGCGCCACTCCTTTGCATTCAGGCTCTTTTCTGTTTTCTCCTCTCATGTACCATAACACCCAGCAGGAGACCGGAGTCCACTGCAGAGGTTTCCAACAACTGGTGCCCAAACAGGGACCTGAACCCACCTCATTCCCACCTACCGGGTGGGTCTTACTAGGAGTGTTTTGACAGCATTTGGATCTCATGTGACAATTCCAGAGACTTCTGGCGTGAAGCCAAGATAAATGCTTTCAACTCAAGTAATAATTTCGCTAGGATTAAAACAAGGGTAATCTCTTTCTTTAAAAGAAATCTCTTTCTTTAAAATCTCTTTCTCTAAAATCTCCTTTAAAGAACAGTTTCAAAGTACACAGTGCCAGCTAGTAGTATTACCAAAATACTCCAAGAAATAATTAACTACAATCCTTAGTTCCCCCAGGTGGGAACTTTGCATATTGAAAATTAGGACAAGGATGTCTCCTAGACTCAATTTATAATTTGTGGCCCCTGACAGAGCATGATTCAAATAATTTAATGTTATATATTTCTTCTCACTAGAAAATCTTACCTATTTGCTTTCAGGGTGAAATTTGAGCTACAAAGAGTGAGAAACTGAGGAATAAAAGATCTGATCAAAACTGCCTCTGCTGGCCTAAAGAGTAGTTTTCAAAAAACAACTGTACTTGTTTTCCTATGGCAAGGCTTTCTCCTCTTTATTCATACCTCAGAGAAATTATAAATAATGCAGCCTGTTTCTTCCTGATCTTCATACAAGTGAATCGCATTCAGCTAACACAGAGAACTAAGTTTAAGAGAGAAAGGAGGAAAACAAGGGGGAAGAAAGGGAGGCAGAAGAGACGGATGGAAAGAAACGAAGGGACCAAGGAAAGGAAAGTAGTACAAAGAGGACATTTTTCTCAGATCCCAAACTGTAATTACCTCATTAACCATCTACCATAAAATGCAGCGATGGTAAATCAATGCCTTACGTAACTTACCTGTGTAAATTTACTCTGTCACACCTTAATTCCAGGGAATCCTACCTTGTCTTTTCCATCATCTCAGTCACAGAATGGTGGTGACATCAATCAAGACACGCAGCTCTTAAGTGTGCTTCATTCTACAATGTACTTGAGCCTTTTCTACGTGAAGATATCTACTAGCTTCTGAAAGGCCTGGAAGATGTCTCCTGTACTGCATCAGTCAAGAGAAGCTAGGCTGTGCTACACAGCAATGCCCAGATCTCAGCGGCTCAGAATAACAAAAGCTTAGGTCTTATCTGTGCCACGTATGTGCTGTGGAAATACTGGGGTCTCTGCTCCATGCCCAGGGACCCAGCTGCAGGAGGCTCCACCTCTGTTCTTGCATGACTGCCAAAGCAGGAAATGGGGACATGGGGAATCCCACACTGACTCTTACACATTCTTACCTAGGCGATGACCAAAGCTCAGTGGAAATGTCACAGTGAAACCTATTCATAGAATTAGTATGTGTTAACACTTAATAAAATAATTTTCTTAGAGTCTCTGTCTGTAGTCAAGGCTGCCCTTGAACTCATTATGAAGCCTAGGCTGGCCTCGAACGTGCAGCCATCGTCCAGCTTCAGCCTCCCAAGTGCTAAGATTACAAGTGTGCACCACCATGCCTGGCCAACTGTTAATAAACATTTAAAAAGAAACTATTCCACTTCAAAAAATGCATATATAAACTAAGAAAAATGTTAACAAATCAGCTTACAGATTTCATTCTAGGTAATAAACAATAAAGACATAAAACAATATTTTTAAAAAAGATTCCTACCTGGAGGTGACACAATCACTCTGATCAAGTTTCACTGGCCAAGGCAAGTCCCAGGACTGTCTCAGTTTAAGGAGAAAGGAAAATACAGTCCTCTGGGCCTACTAAAGGAGAAAACTTACAAGTTTGGTAACCAACAATGCCAACTATATATGGATATTCCTCCTGACATGGAAGAGCTCATTGTCTTTTAAAGATGGCAATGCCAAAAGTTCCCTAAGAGAAGAACAAACTAAATGTCACAAGTTCAAAGAAGGCAAAACTCTCCAGAGGAACTAAACCTTGGAAAATAAGCAGAACTTCTATAGGCACAGAAGAGAACTTTGTCATTTTAAGTACAGAGAAGAGAAGAACAAAAGTAACAGGCCAAGGACACATGAGTTACAGTGCAGAAGAATGAACAGTCATTCCTCGGTATCCCTGCTCTAGAACCCCCAGAGGAGACAGAATCTCTGATGCTTACGGCCCCTACAGAAAATGGTGTGGTGTTTGCATGTAACCTGGGCACATGCACCCCACACTTTAAATCATCCCTAGATAACGTTTGATATCTGCTATGATGCAAATTCTATATAAATAATTGTTATACTATATCATTTAGGGGATAATGCCAAGGAAAAAAGTCTGTACATATCAATACAGACAAACTTTTTCTAATATTTTTCCATCCCCAGTTGTTTGAATCTGTGGCTGTGGAACCTGCAGATGCAGAAGGCTAACTATAGTTGGTTTTGTCATGAGTAAAATGTGTATGTAGAAATGTATAAGAACTAAGAAATGAGGTGGGATAAACTTGTGAAAAAATTGCATGCCAAACTAAAAAAGGTGGATATCCTTCAACAGTTTGGGCCATTATTCATTCAGTCAGTCAACAAATATGCACAAGAACCATATTCTGTTCTGAAAACGTAGCAGCAAAATAATGAAAATGGAAGAAAAAGAATGGTTTCCGAAAAGACTTTTGAAAGAACTGAGCAATTTAGAGTGAATTAATGAAGGGTAGATTTATGAGGGGGCAGGTGACTGAGAGAGATACAGAGTGTATGTAGCCTCACACCCAGAGATCACAGGAAGAATGAGACCAAGAAGGGCTGGTTTGTGGGCCACAGGGGAAGTTAAGCTTGGGTGCACCAAGGGACTGAGGGGTCCACCCAGCATTTCTGTGCAGGCCGTAAGATGTGTGATGAGCTCTCTCAGGGACACTCTTGGTACTTGGCTTGACCTTAGCATTACCTACCTTTCCTGCACACTGTCACCCTGACTTATGCAGGTGGAGCCACACTGGCCTTTGCTTCCAGCCACCCATA
Organism: Dinomys branickii; assembly: GCA_004027595.1. Taxonomy (NCBI): domain Eukaryota; kingdom Metazoa; phylum Chordata; class Mammalia; order Rodentia; family Dinomyidae; genus Dinomys; species Dinomys branickii. The sequence continues at coordinate 11,519 of PVLD010031411.1, read as the reverse complement.
TCTGGGACTGTCTTAGAAGGGTGGCTTTGGGCCCTAGAGCCTCTTTGCCCACATGCAGGTGTAGAAGTCCTAGAATTTCTTTCTCCCTACAGCAGCCTCTGCAAGGTCTAACAGGTGTAGAGTGTAAAGGTCCAGCTTTGAGAACAACTGCTATGCATAACCCCTGTTGCAGGGTGCCCTACAGGACCAGGCTGCAGTGCACTCTGTGGGACTCTAACCTAGAATCACATCTTTCCTCTGCACCCTCCCTTTCCAGGGCCTTCCCCCACATCATTACTGGTTCTTCCTGGGAGCAGTTTCTTAATTCCTCCCTTACAAATAGATGCCCACTTCAAGGTCTACTTTTGGATAACCCAACCTACACTAAGCACCTATAGTGTGCCAGGCCATTTGAAGGGCACCAGGATTTGGACACTGAAAGACACAGTCTGGGTTTCCACAGAGCCCACACTTTAGCACAGTATGTGAAGGTGCTGTGAGAAGGAGATGCTGAGGGAAGGAGATGCATGAAAATGTCAAGGGCTCTTCAGCCTTCTGAAGGAGGCAATGAAGGCTTCATGAAGGAAGAGACCTTTGCTCTGCCTGTTTAAAGATGAACAGAGCTAAAGGAAGAGCTAAGAGAACAGTAGAGAAGAACATTACAGGTAGAGGGAATAAGAAGTGAAAGTCAGGAGGCATGAAAGGGAAGGGAAATGTGGGCAGGAAGATTTCACATCACTTGTTACTGCAAGAGCGTAGAGCAGAATAGATAGTGACGGACAGAGATCACAGGTGGCCCGGGAAGCCACCTAAGATACAGGATCCAAGCACAGAAGCATAACTGATCCCGGTCCCTGAGGTATCCTAGAGCTTCTCACAGAAGGACATATGTGGTTTAGCCTACACTCCTAGCCCAAGGTGGTTTCCTGGGACAGTCCTCGGTGCACTAGGCCCCAACACCACTCAGCTGATGCTGCAATTGGTATAGTTGGGTTCTAGGAACAAATGAGGAATGAGCAGGAACTACCTAGGCCTTGTCTGGGAAATAGTTTGGATTCTTCCAGAAGCAAACTCTGAGAAGAGATAAAGATTTGCACACCTGAAATTTATTTAAGAGGCACAAGAAAATACCAATAAAGAAGTGGGGAAGGGAGGCAGGGAAGGGAGGCAGCCAAGGCGGGAAGTGTCAGTCACGGAGCAAGTTATCCCTGGAGGTGACGGAAGCTTAATTCCAATGATGTCATATACACACATCTGGGTGTTCCTACCTCAAGGACAAGGTAGCCAGGCTGTGGCTGTCACCCAGCCTTGTCAGTTACTATCTGAGAGCTGCCCCCAGGCACTGTGAATTCCCTAGAAAGCAAAAGCCACCATACGAGGAAGCAGTCAGTGTGGGGGGGTTTGAATGGGCACCCACACATGCTCGAATCTCTGCTGCTGCTTCTTTGCAGCTGCAGGTGAGAAAAGCCTGTAAGGGCCTCTCTTTCTCCTTCATGTGAAGGTTGGAAGAAGAATCAGAAAGAAAATCACCTATAGAAAGGGAGGAGGGATCTTTATCCATCCAAAAGCCATTCAAGCTTCATTATCCTTCACCTATTTGGGGCCTGTCTATCCACAAATTGGCACAGATGCATTTCCTCACTCCATCAAACGAGTGGCCAAAAGAGAAAGCCAGCTCATAATAATGTTTCTAAAGCCAAGACACAATCTAACTTTGGGTTTATAAAGAAAGCTGGTTCTTTCCACCAGTGTTGAGTGGTTTGCTTTTAATGCATGACGTTCTCCTGAAGCAGAGAAGTGGCACATTTTTGAATGCCACAGCCATAAGGAAACACAGAGTTTTTTCTAGTCCAATAGCTCACAAACTGCTCTGGGCCAAGGAGCCCTGCAGCGGTGTCTGAGGCAGGTGAAGAAGTGGAAGGGAGAGCTCCTGCTTTCCTGATTTAGGATCCCCCAACAAGATGACCCAGGGACCAATAGTCACGTGCAAACCGTGAATTTGAGAGGTGACCCCAGGAATCACAAGTAGGGGAGCAAGACAGGGAATAGAAAGTAACCAGTCAAAGAATGTTATCTGCAGATTGGACACTGTAGGCACGGGACCCTGTGCCTCTCAGGGAACCAGGGAGCCAGCCTGGGTCACACACCGTAAGGACATCCAACCTGAGGGTAAGGGCGCTGGAGTGCAAGAACCCCAACTTCCGTCCAACGTTGGTTCAGGTTATCCTGTGGGGAGTTAACTCCCTCAGCACCTCCAGCCTGCCTCAGAGGAGGGAAAATAGCCTCTGGGGTTCAGTGGAATTAACTGAAAGAAGCACCAACAGCATGGGATCCAGCCTCTGTTACTGCTCTCAGAAGCGAGGTTCAGGTTTTACACGTCTGTGTGTTGTGTTACAAGTGCTATCTGTAAGAGATACGCCAAGAAAAACTAAAAAGGTTTTAAAGCCTCTGGTGTTTCCCAATGCACTTATCTTACAAATGATGACACAGAGGCCCAGGAAAGGGAGCCTGTGGCTCTCTGTAGTGGTGTGGGAACCCAGACTGACGGTAACTGAGACCCAGACCAGGGCTCTTCATGCACTGTGCGCATTTCAGCCAAAGCCTGTCTTTGCTGCTATTTCATCTTTGCCAATTCCATTTCTTCATATTACCTTCACTCTCCACGTCTGCCCCGGTGACCTTAATAGAATGCTTCCCAGCATCAACTACTCTAAGATCTCTGCTAGTCATATATAATGCCATTCTCTTCCCATTTTTATCCAGCTCCTTTGACAAAACCTTTTTATACATTTGCAAACAGTGGCCAAAAGTACGAAAACCCGAGGATTGATGTTGGCACAACCACTCTGGAATGAAATGTAAATAGTGCACTTTGCTGGGGCAACACGCTGGGCTGATAAAACAGCTTCTGCAAACTCAGCATCAAGGGGTCTGTTTCTAATACAGCTGCCTATTGTCATTTGTGTTTGAAGATGATTCAAAAAGCATCAGATTGCTTTATGCACTAACATGGATGACTTAATTTATAAAAGGCATTGTGGATGCTGTTAACCTCTGCATCCTCGGAACCCAGCCCTCACTCTAGTGTAGAATAGGTGCTCAATAAATGATTGATTAATGAATGAAGAAAAAAATCATGGGCTCCTTACTCCATGCCTCACCCTCAAACGGAAGTTAAGGGGCCAGCTGCAAGAATGTTCATGCGTAGCCTAAGATTCAATGATATGCTACCAAAATTGATGATGACTTCTTTTGTCAAAGATTTTTCTTAAACTGTACTGACAAAAATTAAGATTATTCATTCATTAAATAAATATTTATGAAGTGCTAACTATGGGTTGGGTACTGAGATATAAGGGTGAGAAAAAGGGCGGGGGAAAAGAAGAGACTCTTCCTGTTTAAAAAGTACAGCCCAGACAACTACAAATCCAGTAATCATGGAAGGGAAAGGTCAAGTTGAAACTGAGCGAAATTACTCTAGTGGTTTTAAAAGAGATGTCAGCAAAGTCTTTAATGCTTCTTCTTTCAAGGGGATCCATAATTCCCTCTCCTTTGTGTATAGGTTGGATGTGGTGACTTATTTCTAGGAAAAAGAAGCAATGGGATGTCATTTCTAATACAGTGGCAGCCTGGTTCACAAACTTAATCTGTCCTATGATTTTGGAAAAGATAGCCACATTTGTGTTTGTTTGGGGAACATGACCACAGTCATCTTTCCCACCCAATGCAGAGTTTACAAACAAAATTGAAATTTGGCCAAATGCTTCTGTTTGTGAACCAAACTGTTTGCAAACAAAAGCTTTTGTGAACGGAAGTATCACTGTATTAGACTGTAAAAAAAAAAGCTGTGCCTCTCATCTTCAGTCTGTGTGTGTGTGTGTGTGTGTGCGTGCGTGCGTGCGTGTGTGTGTGTGTGTGTATGTGTGTGTGTGTGTCTCCCATGCCCTCCTGAAGCAATTGCTCCACAGGAGGTATAAATTTCCTCATTGAAAAGATACTTGGTTGGGTAGGTGAGAGCAAGGCTCATTTGACAAGGAACTGAGGCCTTCCAGGAGCCATACAAGTGATCTTGGAAACAGACTCCCTCCCCAGTAAAGCCTTCCAATGATGGCAGCTCTGGCCTCCAGTTTGACCACAACCTCATGAGACTTGGAGCTAAAACTATTCAGCCAAGCCACTTCCACATCTCTGGCTACAGAAACTGAGAGATGACTCATGTTTGTTGTTTTACACAGTTAAGTTAGGATGATTTGTTACCCACTATAGTATGCATCAGTTTGGTCTAGAAAGTTAGGAAGAACTTTCTTAAGGATGTGATTGAGTAATAGAAGACCAAGAAGCCTGGAAAGAGGGAAGGAAGTGAAGGGTGCAAAAGCTCTGAGGTAGGAAGAAACATAGTAAGTTGGAAAGACTAAAAGGGACCAGTGTGGCTACAGCCTGGGGATGAAATGGGAAAGTAATTCATAATAAAACTATCACTGTGGGCAGATCCATCCATGAGGGCCTCAACACATCGTCAAGGACTTTAATCTTTATCAGGAAATTAATGAGAAGTCTTTGAAGGGTTTTACATATAAAGGTAACTTCATCAGACTTATATTCCTTTCATGTCCTTTCAACTATTATTTATCATGACACTCAACTGACAACTTCCTTTCACTGGGAATGTTTTCATTTACACATAGACTATCTGATAATAACCAAAATTATATAGGCTAAAAAAAAAGCACACACACATAATTTGTAGTACTAACTTCATGCTGGCCCTCCCACTATCTCGGTAACTACCAATCCCTAGCTATGGGCAACACAGACAGTGCGGGAAGGAGGAAGGAGGAGGGGAGAAAGAAAAAGAAGGGGAGAAAAACAGAGAGCTTGGGAAACCCAATAGTTAATTCCCCAACAGAGTAAGAGGCAGCCCTCAAGGAGAATCCCTAAAGTTACCTGATGATGCTTACATGCAGGTGCGACTGTGCTTCTTCGCAAGGAGAAGGCCTCGAGTTTTTACCACATTCTCAAGCATATCCAGATTTCCTACAAGCAGAGCCTGAAGCAAGGATTCAGAATCATGTGAGATACTTGAAAAGGAGAGGGAAGAGGAAAGATGGTGATCCCAAGGAGCCTTTCCAAGGGGGCGCTGGAGCATGACCAGTACTGCAGAGCTGCCCTTGCCCTGTGGCACGGGACCAGTCTCCCACACTTCCGTACTGTCAGCCACTGCATGGATGTGAGTTGCTCCCATCAATCAGGAACGTTTCCATGGAGAAGCAATGCGAATTCCAGATCAAACATATCTACCTACCAAATATGGTGACCTTAGTATGCCAACACTCACAGCAGCTGGGATAAGTAAGGGGGCACCTCGGTAGGACACCAAATAGTGTCTACCACAATCTGAAAAAAGCTCAGAGCCCTCATCTAAGAGGGAAGTGGTTGACTGGTTGGTTCTGTATGTCCCATGAAACAGAATACATTTGTCACACTTAAAAGCAACAGTGCAGTCCCCGGATGCTGAGAAAGAGCCATCATATTGTTTACTTGCACATAACATTGACTTAGTTTCCCTGAAAATCAACCCAAACTCAGACCTTGCCAGAGTGCAGGAAGAAGTCAAAGGGCCAGCTAACATTAGCTGAAGTCGCTCAAAAATCCCCCAGAGAGAACCCTGGAAGTTCAGATGTGCAGTTCCCCTGTGTTATAAACTCTCTGAGTCCAAACTGTTCCTGTTCAAATCCCATTGGGCCCTTTTATCAGCTGTGTGACTACAAGCCAGCTGCATGGCATCTCTGGGATTCAGCTTCTTACCTGTAAAACGGGGTGATAATTCCAGTCCATACTTATGGTCCATGCCAGTACAGGGTCTCAGTCTCAGTCAGAACAGGAGTGACTAAGTTAATTCATGTAAACTACTTAAAACTTTGCCCACCTCAGAGAAAGCATCCATACATATTAATGATTAATATGATTATTTATGTATCAAGAAAAGAGGGAGCAGGGCCTTTTCATGTGAAACTTCCTAAGTCAACTCCTCCCATAGCCCTGAAAACATCCTCCAAATAGCACAGATTCTATTGTGCTGCAGTATTTGGCAAAATACTGGCTTTGTGGGAGAAAGATGTGTCATTTTTATCTTTGCTCAGTGAGATGGGCACATTGTTGGTCTGATAAATAATTGATCAGAGAACGCCACCCTTGGCAAAAACTTCACAGGAAAGGTTGCTATGAAAGCAAGAGCCTTACCTGGGCCCTCTCACTCCCTCTGTGTCTACAGCCCACAGCAGGTGGGGCTGCAGATTGGAAAGTTCCAACCAGTGCTTCTCTGAGCCTTGAATTTCCTGTGATGTCAGGGAGAAGGACAATGTAGAGAAAATCTCTGGCTGCTTTTTTTTTTTAGTCTTCTCTCTGCACCAATCCCTGTAATAAACGTTTCATAGGCATTAACGCACTGAATCATCTGAACAAGTTTATGTTTTAATTATTTCTCTTGTGCAGAGGAGGAAACTGAGGCCCAGCTACCTTCTTTAGCACCTGGAGCTGACAGATTCTCTTAATCTCAGGGATGAATTGTATCCAACAGGGACGACATTCTCTTCTTGCCAGTGCTGGCTGAACTCCCAGAAATTTCGGGAAATATCTAGGAGAAGGTGCTGAAGCCAGAACTCAAGAAAGGGGAGACCCTACGGGCCAGCCACCCTTCAGCTTCCATCCACAGCTTATGTTTTCCAAAGCCTGTGCACAAACCAAGAAAGGACACAAGACACCTATGGATATGACAGGAATGCCGCAGAGCCCGGCAGTGGAGCTAACACTACAAGAATACAACAGTGAACAGCTCTTGCAATGCCGGGCTTTGTGTTTAGTCTGTTTTGGTTGGGTTCCCCCAAACCAGAAGCTGGAGCAAAGACTTAAGCTATTTGGGAGGTGATTGCAGGAAGCACAGAGAGAGGATAAGCAAATGAGTCAGGGAAGACACGGAAGTTAATGAAGGGTACAAACGTCAGTAGGCCATCTCTGAGAGCAGCTGGGACTCGGTACTCCTGGGGACACTTTGGAAGGCTGTGCTACACACTTAAAAATTATTCCACTGAGGGTGAGAACATTTATCCCCCAATACCCATCACCCATTGGTTGAGAGTCACTCCTAGGACATTACCTCCCCGGCGCTCTTACTGCCCCGTGCAGGAGCTGAGCACCATCCTCTGAATTAAAGAGTACTTGGGCAGAGAATCACAGGTACATGAGGAGAGAGGCCATGGCATGTGCAGACAAACCTGCAGGTGACAGAGGGACAGGGAGTATCAGAAGGACCCTGACACATCTGTTTTAACCCCTCCCATGATCATCTCACCAGCCCAGTGAGTTAGGGACCACTATTGTGTCCATTTTTATAGTTGAGAAAAATGAAACCTAGTCTCAACAAGATGAAGAATCTTCCTAAGGCCACAGAGCTGGTAAACTGGAGTGGAATTCAGGCAGGCAGAGGCAGAGGCTGTGGCCTAAGGAGTCAGGCTGTTCGACCTCCTTCCCTGATGATATCCAGCCAATGCTCTAGACTCCACCAAGCAGGAAGCAGTCACACCCAATCCATGGCGTTCCAGCCTCCTTTGTTTATGTACTTTGATTATACACATTTAGAATATGTGGTGTTTTGATATACATAGTGAAATAGCCACTCCAGTCAAGTGAATTAACATACCCACCATCTCACGTAGCTACCCTTTCTGTATGTGTGCCAGGAAGACCTAAAACCTGTTTTAGCAAATGTCCCAATTACAATACAATACTAACTGCAGTCCTCTGACTTGTGCTTCCTACCTGGCCGCAGTGTACTACCCTTGGACACTTGTCTTCCCAGTTCTTGTTCTTTCTGTCCCTAGTAACTACCTTTTTATTCTCCATCTCTGCGCATCTGACTTCCTTTAATTCTAAATCCTGCATATCAGCCTACAGACCAACACTTTGGAGTAAGGAACAGAGCTTGGCATTTAGTTACCTTGGGGTGGAAAGATAATCAGAGGCAATGAGTGACTCCTCTGTCTTGACCAAAGCCATGTTGTTTTGTGAAAGTTCTCTTGATATTGGTAGGGGGTAAAAGCCCCTGTGGGTCGTAAGTTGCCCTTGTGTGTTCCACAATAGGAAAAACCTACCCTAGTTCTTTTCTAGCGACGTGAGTCGCTCAGGAATAGCAGAGTCCTGCAGAACAGTGTAACCATCCTTTAACCCAACTGTCTCCTGGATGCAGTCAGCCATGCATTTTGGAACATGTCAGCCACATCACATGGACCCTTACTCTTCATTTTTACTCTCTTCCCTGTTGGTAGCATCACAGGGGGCCCAGCAAGTAGACAGGGAAGGAATGATATCACATTCCTCATGTAAGAAAACTGAGGCTCAGGCAGGTTTCTTGTCCTTCTCAAAACAACAGAGCAAGTGAGAACTGACTTAGATATAGGTCTTTGGGTCCACATCTGGTGTCATGACCACAGCACCCAATTTGCATGATTGGGGCTGACAGCCTCTGACAAATACACATGGCCAAGCCCAGCAATAGCAGTCCAGAGGCCAGCTTGGAACCTTTGTTCCTCCATCTATTAGTGGAACTCATAAGCTAGTCAAGCCTATCCTTCATGCCTCGCAGAATCTCCGAGCTAACCAGCTGAGCTAATGAGTTAATGCTCCTCTAGAAGTTCCACTCCCAATTCTAACATATTTCTCTATTGATTTCCTTCCCAGAAGTTTCCCCAATAGGTATTTATCCTTTAAATTAGGATAGGCATTAATTTTCTGACCCTTCTAGAATGCAAATTCAGGACAGGATGGGGTGCAGCTCTATACAAATCTTACCAAACCCAACAACAGCAGAGGTGAGCCAGAAGGAAAGTTGAAGCACTTAAAGCACAGGTTGGGGCCAACCCATCATTGCTGGAATGCGCCATGTGGAAAACCTGAGGAGAAATGCTGGCAGCCTCCGGGAGAAAATGCCAACCTCCAGCTGACAGCCAGCAAGGAAACAGGAAGCTCAGTCCTACAGCTACAAGGAGCTGAATTCCACCAACATCCTGAATGAGCTTGGAAGTGGCTTCATGCCCAGAGCCTCCAGAAAGGTACACAACCCACCATTATCTTGATTTGAGCCATGTACAACTCTTAGCAAAGGGCCAGTCTGGCCATGCTGTTCCCAGACTTCTGACCCATAGAAGTATGAGACATACCGTATGCGTGTCATTTCAGGCTGCTAATAGTGTGGAACTTTCTTATGGCAGCAATAAAACCAACACAGACAATAGTTATCAGTGCCTGGTACATATTAGCTGCCTACTAAATGCTGGAATGAATGGATGGGTATATGGAAATAGACTCTGAGGTTTCACTAAGATTTTTGGTGTTTCTGGTTTACACTTCTTACGTTAGTCTGTTTTTGCTGCATAACAAACAACCACAAGTGCCAAGGCAAACAGCAACAGCATCTTTTTCTCATCCCCTTATTTGCAGTGTCAGCTGGGGCCAACTAATTTAGGCTGGAATCAGGCAGGCTTAACTTCCAGCTTAAGTGGGTCCAAATCCACTGTAAGTGTTTCTCATTCCACTTGGCCCAGCCGATGAGACATAATCTTCTCAGGGAGAAGGACAGGAGCCCAGGAAGGCAAATACAACAGTGCAAGCACATCTCTAGTCCCTGCTTATGTCAACCCCAAGAATATCCCACCACAAAAAGCAAACTACATAGCCACGCCCAGGATCAAGGTGACAAGGAGCTGCCCGCTTCCCAGGCAGCCAGGTAGAAACCAAGTACTTGCTGAGCAATGATCTCGCTGCTGAGGTGGACTGTATCTGCAGCACTGGTACACCAAGGAGGTGGGAAGGATGGGAATGTCTCCTCTCACTCAGCAGCTGAGGATGGGTTTCTCCAGGAATCTTTGCTGTAACTAATGGATGATTTGGGAGGCACAATTATATCATGGAGCAATAACGGCGTCAGTGCCTTTCCAGTACTCACTAACTGTGTGATGCTGGTAAGCTATGCCCACCTCTCTGAGCTTCAGCTTTATCATTTGTTCAGTGAAAATAATGCTGCCGTTTCCCTCCCAGAACTACTGTGGACACAAAACGAAACCGTGGAGATAGACTTCTCAACACTGTGCCTGCCACAGAGTCAGCGCTCAGAAATGTGTTCTTGCTTCCTCCCCCTCAGTGTGCCTTCCCTGATACACTCCTACCACAGTCACGGACATCAGCACAGGTGAGCCTGGAGCCTTGAGATTATGCCTGTGTACACAGATTCAGCAAGACAATAACCTACAGTAACCTGCAGAGAGAGAGAGAGAGAGAGAGTATGTGTGTGTGTGTGTGTGTGTGTGTGTTAATACGCTATACACAACTCTTTCCTCCAACCCCATGGGCTCTTGACAATGATTACAAGTGATTTTGAAGAATTCACCGAAACACATTATAATCCTTGATTACAAAGAAAAGAATGATTTTCCTGAAGTAGATCTTCCATCTGCTAGAGGTAGCCAGGCCCCATCGACAGAGAAGATAAGCAGGTGCTGCAGAAAAACTCCCAGAACTCTGCAAGCTCAGATTCCCCAGCACAAAGCACAGGCCTTTCCCCAAAAAGCCTGATTGATAGGGCCCAACAAAACCCCACCAAAAGGGAGTGCACAGCCCACCAATAGACTTGGAGGCTTACTGAATCCAGCCAGTCCCATTGCACCTAGGCCTGGCTCTGCCTGCTGCAGCCCGCGGAGCAGCCTTGGAAATGGACGATGGATGGCGCCGTTTTATTTATGAACATTTTCTATTATGGGCAGAATCCGCCCATTCTTTCCCCAGTTTGTATATAAACATCTCAAAATAGGATTATTTTAAAAGGACCCTGGGACACAATAGTTCTGTTGGAGAGAATACTGCAGGGCCGCTCACGCTGAGAGCAGCCTGGGCTGCTGCCCACTTGCCTGCGTTCCCAGAGCACTCAGTCGGCAGTCACTCCAGACAGAGAAAAGAACTTGCTCAGCCTCTCAGGCCTGAAAAGTCTAGAATGCAGTCACAAAACCTTTCAAGGACATGCCACTCCAGGGTGACGTGCCTCATCCTGTTACTGGCAATATTGGCACCTACTGTCACCTGATAGTGATTCACATTTACAGGAAGTCACCTGTTTCCAAAGCCCCAGTCACTGGCTGTAATTCCTTTAATACTCCAGATGTTTGAATTGGTTCTTAGAATTCTTCCAATGAGAAAACTTTAGATCCTGGAGTACTAAACACCTTAGTCACCATCCCAGAAGAACCCGGAGGGGTGGAACTCAAAGCTAGAGGTAGCTAGCTGACATCAAACCCCACAGTCACTTTGCTCCTCACCCCTTCTCTCCCAACCACCCCCCAAGTAAGAAGCAGAAGTGGTGCCCTGATCACAGACTCAGGACCACATGTCTGAATTCTGTCTCTATTACTCTCTCTCTAGGCCTGCATTTCTGTGTGTGTGTGTGTGAGTGTGTGTGTGTGTGAGTGAGTGTGTGTGTGTGTGTGAGTGTGTGTGTG
>PVLD010031410.1:0-15759 GCA_004027595.1 Dinomys branickii | reverse complement strand
ATTGTCAACCACAGTTGCTGTGTTGGGATTGGTTATAAGGTGTGACACAAGTAATTGGTAACTGATCATAGTTCATGTGCTGATGTTGCTGAGTAATTTAGTTATGAATTAGAGTGAATTCAAGGTTATCCTAATAAGAAGTGTGTTGCTCTTGCTTGCATTTCAGCACATGCTAATGAGAGGCAAAAAGATACAATGAATAGCTTGCATGTTAAGAATCATGCATTCCCCAAACACACTTATGAGAGTGTGTTACAAATGTGACTATCTCCTATCAGTTGTATCGTAATTTGGAATTGTCAGAGTGGACCCCAAAGTTTGTATTCTTTGGGAGAATGGAGCAAGATGAACCCGGGCAGGGCAGATATAGCTTTTGAGAGCTTAAGTAAAACCTTTCAGCAGGATTGGACTCCAAATTTTGTGGACATAATTGTCATTGGCATCACAGAACTACTGATTGTTTATCACGTTCAATATATGCCCAAGGGATCTTAATGAAAGGTGAAAGGTGATTTTGATGAAAATAATTACTGTCAACCTGTACCTGTGATTTTAGGACGCCTTTGAGTTCTACTTCTCAGGATCAAGTACTTTGAACACTAGCCACGTTTCATGTTGAGCTCCTTCGAAATGAGAATATAATCCGAGGGCAGTTTTCAGGTTTAACTTCATGTAGTTACTGTATTGTAGACCACATATTTCTATCTTGGAAAACAGATGGACCTTCTCTGCCATGCGTCAAGCTAGAAAAGGGACTTGCTAGGAATGAGCTTGATATGTTGTCTCCAGGGGGCAGCCAGATAGGGCGTGGGGGCTGCTGGGTAGAGAGAAGGGCTGCTTATGTTGCCTTATGTTTCCAGTGTAAAATGTATTTCAGTTCGACTGAGACTTTACATGCAAAAAGAAACAATGATCTACTTGGCATCTTGATTGGAAGGGAACTAGAAATATTTCCCTGACCTTGAAACTACTCCCTTCTCCCTGCTTGATTTCCTTGAACTGTGCTAGACATGGTGGTGGAAACACTTTTTGTTTAAAAACTATGCTTTGTTCTGTTTAGCTATCTTTTTTCCAGTGTATGCTTGGGGAAAGGAGGATAATTCTTTCAAAACTAAGCAACACATTCAGAAATAAGCTGGAAGCATGCTAGAATTGTTATTAAGGAGACCAATTGGAGGAGAGACAACCTTAGTAATTAATCAGTGAGCATCCAGCAGCCAAATATATGAAGGGAGGGAGGAGGCCCTCTCCTCTGAGAGAGGGAAAATGACTACTCCCTTCTGATTGAAAAAGCACCGTCCCAGACCTTTTGGCTGCTGACATGCAGATGTACATCTGGCTGTAATCTCTCACTCCCTGCTAGCCTTTGCCAAACTGTGTGGAACAGAAATGCAGTTTCTCCCCCAGATAAAGAGACAGAGAGAAATTGAAAAGTTAGATAGTTAACATTCTGAGCACTGGCTAGAGAAGGAACATGCCCATAGCAATAAAAGGAGTCTCACTTGAAAACTGTGGCTGAAGAAAGATTTGAGCAGTTTAAACAACCGGTGGAGTTTGTTTGGGTGAAAGGAGTAGGAGCCTCAATATTTAAATTGTGTTAATATGCTCCAGCCTGATGCACAAGATAGAATAAAAGCTTGATAACACTTGGAGGGATTTATTTGCACTTAGGCGTGCATGTTTTTATAACTCTTACTCCAAGTTTTATTTTATGTGGTGGCGTTTTAAATATATACTTTCATTTCTAAAAAATGAAAGCATGATTGCGTGAGGAAATGTGCTCTGTTCCCTCTCTCTGAGCTGTTTATCCTAAGGGAAACCTATCTTTCGGTCAGAGTGGTGGCAGCTTACCCAAACTGCAGGAATGGCACTAAGACGAAAATGATACCCTTTGAATTTTTGCCTTGGAAACCCACACTTCCTAAGTGGCAACAAACACCACAGTGCCTCAGCTTTTGGATTCACTACTACAGAGTTGTTTTGTTTTGCTTTTGAGACGGTGTTTTGCTATGTAGCCCAGGCTGACCTTGAACTTGCAGTGATCCTTCTGCCTCAGGTTCGCAAATGCTGGAACTACAGACGTGCACTACCATACCCAGCTTCATTATTGCAGAGTTATTTCAAAATGAAGATAGTTCTGGGAGAGTCGCATATAAAGTTGTTAGTTCCTTAATATGATGGTCTCCCATACTGAGTGTTTAACATACCTCTCATACGTGCTGGGAACTTTAAAGGGCAGACAGGTACAGAGAAGAATATAGTAAATATTTATGATCTTGCCGTGCAAAGTAGGAATACACAGCTGTATTTACCTTGTCTTCCCCTTTTTTATGTTGTCTTCTTTTGTAAGATTAAAAAATTAATACAGGAATGGGTTCTATTCCCACCATGCCAATTAATTAATTAGTTAAAAAAGGAAAGATTGAAGCTCCCTTTACCATCCCTCTCCAGTCAACCCTCTTTCATTAATGTGATGAGTTCTCTTCCAGACCATGAATAATACGTGGCAAAATTTTGCATATTTTTTATTTTTTATTTTTTTTGAGATAGGGTCTCCCTATGCAGTTCAGACTGGCCTTGAGCTCACTTTGTAGCCCAGGCTGGCCTAGAACTCACAATGATCCTTCTGCCTCAGCCTCCTGAGTGCTGCGACTACAAGCATGTGCCACCACGCCCAGCTCAGTTTGCCATAGTTTTTTAAAAACTCAATATATGTTCTTGAGATCAGTCCATGTATGTGCATATTGATCTGGTTCATTTTCACTGCTCACCTGTAGCCTAGGGAACAACCAAGAAGTATGTAACTTATTCATTCGCTGGTCAATGGATTTTTAGGTTGTTTCCAGGATATTTTGGAAATAAGCAACTTGCCATGAACACGAGCATACGTGAGTGTACAGTGAACGGCAGTTCTCTAGGGTGCACACCTTCTGGCAAGCAGGAATTGTGGGTTAAAGAGGACACACACTTTCAGAGTGAGTATTGGCAGACTGCTCCCTAGTGTAGCTCTACCGAATAACAGTCCCACCGACAGTGCATGTGTTGTCATGGTACCATAGCATTCACAATGTTAGAGATTTAACCTTTGCCCAAGTGTTCATATTTTGTTGTTGTTGTTTATTTCTCTCAGTACCAATGAGGATAAGTACTTTCCCATGTATTTGTAGACCATTCCAGTTTCTTGAGTCAGCTGTCTGTTGTATTACTTGCCCATTTTCAGTTTAGGTTTGGTTACCTTCTAGAAATTGACTTGTAGTGCAGTGGACCCCCTTATCCAAGAGAGATACATTCCAATATCACCAGCGGGGCCCCAAAGCCCAGATAGTCCTGACCTCTACGGAATTTTTTTGTACTATAGATCTTAGCAACCTCAGCATATGATTGCTGCTTCTTTCCTTATTAAATTGGGAACCTTTTACCTCTTCACCTGCTGGCTTCTCTTAGGCATATCCAAATTGCCCCCACTACCATTCTTGTGCTATAGGGGCATTATTAGGTAAAACAAGATGAACAGAACACAAGCCCTTGAACTGCTGATCGAGACAGCTATTAAGTGACTATGGCAAGTAGCTTCTACAGCACGGGGAAGCTGGACAAAGGGATGACTTCATCCCAGGAGGGATGGAGCGTGACAGTGTGAGAGTTCATTACATTACTCTACTTGGGACAGTGTGCAACTCAAAACATGAATTTGTATATCTGTAAGTCCTTTGATATTCTCTGATTACAGTTGATCATGAATAACTGAGACCATGGAAAATAAAACTGCAGATAAATATCTTCTATGTCTTTAATCTTATTTATTTATGTATAGTTTTAGGGACAGAAGTCTCACTATGTTTTCTAAACTGGCTTCAAAATCCTGGACTTAAGTTATCCTCAACTTCTGAGTAGCTGGGACTACAAGTCCACATGACAGTGCCCAGCTTTCAGCTGTACAATGTCCAGCTTACTGTAGATATTAGGATATTTAATATGGTCACTTTTATCAGTCTTTTTAGTTAAAATTTGTGAGTTTTGGGTGTGTGATTAGTTTCTCCCTATGGCAACATGATAAAGGTATTCTATTTTTGCATCAAAATATTGTGAAAGTTTGCTTTTAACATTTAGATCTTTAATTCATTTTGAGTGGGTTTGAAGAAGTTATGTAGTTGTATCTTCTCCCACATCATTTTAACACCACTTACTCAGTAGTTTATACCATACCCCCATGATTTATAACCAATTTCTGTCCTCTCCCTAGTGCTCATGTATCTAGATATACATGAGTTGGTGTAGGTCCTTCTTATATTCTACTAGTCTATTTGTTTATCCATCAGCCAATAGTACACTGTTTTAACTGCTGTAACATTATAATTGCCCTTGGCAATCTGCCCCTGATCAATCTTCTTCAAAATTGTCTTGCCTATTCTTGATGCCTAACTCTTCTGTTTAAATCCTACTGTCTGTATAAATGAGCTTGTTAACCTCTGAAATAAATCTTGTGACTCAGTTCAAACTAGATAGAATTTATAGGTCAATTTGAAGAGAATCACTGCTTCAATGATGAGTCTTCTTTTATATGGATATAGTTCTCACCTGTGAACTTTTTATTTCAATATAACTGAGATTCTCAGGAAGATAGAGATACTACACAGAGGGGTCCCTTGCACCATTTTCTCCCTGATTATATCTTACCTAATGTGTTGCTACAGTACAATATCAAAACCAGGAATGTGACATGATACAGTGTGCATGGATAGTTCTTTGCCACTTTATTGCACGTATAGATTTGTGTAACGACCTTTGCTGTCAAGCTGCAGAAGTATCCTGTCACCACAAAGTACTCCTCCTGCTGCCTTTACAGTTACACCACCCGACTCTGGCTGGAACTCCCAGAAAGCACTACTCTATTCTCTATTTTTATCTTTTATCCATTTGAAGCATGTTATATGAAGGGAATCATATCTCATGAAACTTTTTGAAATTATGTTTTTCATGCATCAGAATGCCTTGGAGATTCCAAGTTGTTGTGAATACCAGCAGTGTGACCTTTTTGTATTGCTGAGTAGCTCGTAGCATGGGTGCACTGAAGTTTATGCCACCATTTACACTGAGGGACACTTGGTTGTATCCATTTGACATTGGTGTTTGTTCTCTGGTTTTTGTCTGCTTTTCATTTCTTAGCTTGCCGTGGGTCATTTGAACAGTTTTTTAGAATTTCCTTTTGACTTATCAACAAAGTCTTTACTGTACCCCTCTGTATGTTTTTTAGGGTTGCGCTAGGCTTACATTATACATTCATAATGCATCACAGTCTACTGGTGTCATCATTTTACTTTTTAGAATAAAGTGTAGAAACTTTTTCTGCTTTATATTCCTTTTCTTCCCTGGTTTATAATGTACCTCAGATATTTCTTGTACATACATTAGCACATCAGGGAGTGTTTTCCACTTTGCTTCAACCATCAACCATAATTTAGAAAACTCACAAAAAGAAGAAAACCTGTTATAGTTACCCATATTTTCTGCACCTTCTTAGTTCCTTCCTTCCTGATGCTCCTAGAGCCTTCCTATCATTTATTTCTGTCTGGAGTACTTCCTCTAGTCATTCTTTAAAGTTTGTTGGGCTAATGCTAAGTTCTTTTAGTTTTCCTTTATCTGAGAAGGTCTTGACTTCCCTTTTATTCCTGGAGGATATTTTTGCTGGATGTAGAATTCAATGCTGGAAGTTCTTTTCTGTCAGCACTTGAAAAATGTCACACTACTTCCTTGAAACCTCCATAGGTTCTGATGAGAAATCCACAATCATTTGGATTTTTTCTTCCCTTATAGATAACGTGTACTTTCTCTCTGGCTGCTGTCAGGATTCTTTAACTTTGTTTTTACATTCAGGACTTTGACTATAATGTGCTTTACCCTAAATTTATTTTTTATCCTATTTGGGATGTAGTCAGCTTCTTGAATCTATAGGTTTATGGCCTTTGCAAAATTTGAGATTTCAGCCATTGAGTATTTCTTCGAATACTTTTTCATCCCTGTATTTTTTCTCTCCTTTTATTCTGGGGGTCTTTTGTCATAGTACCACAGGCCCCTGATTCTCTGTTCATGTATTTTTAGTCGAATTTTTCTCTAATGTTTGTACTGGGTGATTTTATTTGTCTGTCTTCAAGTTTAGTGCTTCTTTTCACTGCCTCCTCTTTCTGCTACTGAGCACAGCCACTGAGTTGTTATTGTTTTACTGTCTCAGTTCTGAAATTTCCATTTGGTTTTTCTTTGTATCTTTTATTTCACTGAGGGCTTTTTGGTCCTTTCTCTCAAGTGTGCTTGCGATTACTTGTTTATGTTTTCATGATGGCTGCTTTGACATCTTGGTTAAAAATTCTAGTATGTGTGTTGCTCAATCTTGGAGCGTGTCAATTGTTTTTTATTCAAGTTGAGATTGTCCTGGTTTGGGGTATTATAATGATTTTGATTAAATACTTAACACTTGGGGTATTGTATTATGAGACCTTTAATCTTATTTAAATCTTGTATTTTAGCAGAGCTCTGACCCTGCTCCATGGTGGGAGAAGGGACAGGACCTCATTACTGTCAGCTAGCAGTGCAAGTTCAGGTTCCCCATATGGCCTTCACTGTCCCTGTGGGGCAGAAGCATCTGATTTCTCTCCCAGCTGCCCACTCTGCCTTCTTTGACACCACACTAACTAGGCGGTTGAGAGGACGGGACACCCCCATATGGCCACAGGCTTCCCACTCAGCCTTTGCCCACAAGAGTAGAAGTGGGAGCACGCTATTTTGCTGGAGTGTTTGGGTGAAAGACAGAGCAGCTATTGTTAAGAGTTTTCTGTCTGGGTAGGTTGCACTTTTTCTGATACTTGGCCAGAGCGAAAAGGCCTTCATTTTTTGTCTGCTCTTGTTGGGGTTCCTGAGATGCCAGCTTCCCTAGCACTGAGCCTGGGATATAGAAGACCAAAACAAAACAAGGACTCACCAGTTTGTTTCCGCAGTTCCCGAGGTCCCTGGAGTCTGCCCCCTTTTCTCTGTCAGAGGCTTTTTATGTTCATTTTATATATAATTGTGAGGGTCTTTATCTATACTTGGCATGTCTTTCAAAATTTGGCATACTTTCCTTCATAAAAGTCTTACCAAACTGTTGTCATGGGTAACCAGACTTCACGATAATTGAATGAATGAAAGTGGTCATCACTCTGTCATGTGTGTCAGGAAGTACCTAAAGATACTTGTTTAAAAGATGTTTCTTGGGTGCTACACAGCACTCAGACTCCTAGCTCCTTGCTAGTCACATGGATTGTAAATAATGTTACACCTTTTAAAACTGCATGTTGTAATTGGTTCTTTCTGGTATATGTGATACTGATTTTTCATATTACTATATTCAGCCCCTCTGTTGAATGCTCTGGTTAGTTCCAGTAGTGCCTAGGTTCTCTTGCATTTTTTTCTCTTGCATGTTCCATGCAAGAATCATATCAGCTACAAGAATGCTTTTGTCCCCCTTTCCTGCCTATCATCTATCTACATCTGTCTGTTTATTTTGCTATACATTGTTTCCTGAGTCCTAAATGAATAGCAAAACAGAAATAATAATGACAGCAGTAGTAAGGCCTTTATGCAGCAAATTATGACAATTTGGGGACCACATACAAAGTACAGCTAAAATCCCTGACTACTGTGTATGAAATGAGCATAAAAAATCTCTGACAGAGAAAAGAGGGCAGATTCCCTGGGACCTTGGAAACTGAGAAAACATTGCTACTTTTTTCTAAATTTTGAAGTAAATGCTTGTCCTCTTTTATCATTGCGTATAATATGTATCATAGGGTTCTGGCAGATACTTTTTATCACACTGAAGGAATTTCTCTTCATTGCTGAATTTCCGGGATTTTAAAAAATTATGAATGAGTGTTTTATCTCTTTTTGCATATTTGTACTAATCATTCGCTTTCTCACCTTTCATCTGTTTGTGTAGTGAATTATGTGAGTAGATTTTTCCAATGGAAAACCATCCTGAATTCCTGGAATATACTTTGCATGGTCATATACATATGTGGATTTGTATTCATCATAATTTATATCAGAATTTTGTATCTGCAGTCACAGGAGGGTTTGACCAATATTTTTCTTTCTTACACTACGCTTGTCTGATGCTGGGGCCATATTGTAGTAGCCTTATAAAATGAGTGTGAGAACTCTTCTGTTATTATTTATTGGACTAAGCAATGGTTATTTCATCTATTTTCAAATTTATTAGCATGGGGTTATTTATAACATTTTAGAGATTCTTATATCTTCAGTGTATCTATTGCCAGATAAAATTTGGATTATTCCATAATCATTTAAATATTTCTTTTTATGAGTCAGTGAACCCTCTTTAACCCTAATGATATTTTGCTATGAAGTTTTAAAATCTGATATAAGTATAGTTATACAAGTTTCTTTTGGTTAGTATTTCCCTAGTTTGTAGCTATGTATTCTTTGATTTTTAAACCATCTGTGAGGCACTACAGAGTGCCATTGTCTATGGATGTTTCTTAAAAGCATTATTAAGCTGATCTTAATATGTTTGTATTTATTGTGAGTTCAGTTAAATTTATGTTTTGATTTTACTTATTTTCTACTATTATGTTTTACATTTCATCCTTTTAATTCTTTCCTTGCCTTTATTGGATTGATTCAATTTTTATCTCCCTGTATCTTTCTAAATTTTTGGAAATTGAATTTCTATTATTTAGTTGTTACCCTTAAATTTTTATATGTACCTACTGTCCAGACAAAATTTCAAGTTAATGTCTATTTCTATTCATTCTTTGAATAATAAAATAAATTTAGAATGTTTTAACTCCAGCCTTCTACTTTGCATTTTGAATGTGACACTTGGGCAATATTTTGGTGCAATTTATATTTATTGTTATTGGAATTTTTATCTTGTTCTTAATGACATCTTTATCAAGATGTCAGTCACCAAAATTTCATCCCAAAACGAGCCTCATTATTGCAATTGAGACTGTTTTAATTTGCCTGTACATTTTCCAATTTTTTCACGCCATTTTTTTATGGGCCCCTGTCTTTTATTCTGGGTTCATTTTCTTCTTGATACATCCTTTAAATAGTCGTTTTTTTGTAATATCTCTAGCTGGCAAACTCTCTAAGTCTTTGTTTGAAAAGGTTTCAGTTGTGAATGATAATTCAACTTAATAAAAGTTCTCTGTTTATGAGTATCTACCCTTGTAAATATTATGCCATTGTCTTCTGTGTTCTCTGGTGCTAAAAATTCTGTTGATTATTATCTGTCATTGGTGTGATCCTTTTATATCCATAAATTTCTAAATGTAGTCTTCTCTCAGGTTATCTTTTTCTATTTTAAAAGTAAAAGAACAAAAACATTAGCAAACAGACACAAAGTAGCCCAAGAACAATACAAAAACTGAATTACAGATAAGGTGACAGGGAATTAACAATGGTGGTTGTACTACATATTGATAACTTCAAAGTGTTTGTTCAGGGTAACGCATATAGACATGCAAGATTCAGCAAACAACAAATCATTGACTGTTCCTTACAATGTGGTGACATGAGACAGTAGTGTAACCATGTTAGCCATCCTGCATATACAAACATACATACATACATAGCTATCCCTTTCTTCCTTTTCTCCTTCCACTCATCCTGTTTGCTCTTTACTTTTGAGCAGTTTCCTTTCATACCTCCTAATTTATATTCCCACCTTCAGGTTCTTAAACTAATGATATAATATGTTGTTTGCACATGCATATCTGATTTATTTCACTTATGACTATGGTCTCTAATTGTGACCATTTGCCTATAAAAGCCTCAAGTTTGTCTTTCTTTATATCTGAGTAATATTCCATTATGTAAAAATGCCACAGTTTTTTTATCCAGTCCTCTGTGGATGGACATTTGGGTTGCTTCCACGATTTAGCCTTTACAAATTGCGCTGCTATAAACATGGGTGCATATATATCATTGTGATATGATGTTTTCAGATCTTCTTGGAAAATACCCAGAAGGGGAACAGCTGGGTTGAATGGGATCTCTAAACCCAGCTTGCTGAGGAATCTCCAAACTGATCTCCACAGTGGTTTCACCAGTCTGCATTCCCACCAGCAGTGCAGAGGAGTTCTTTTTCTCCACAGCCTCACCAGCATTTGTTATTGGATGATTTCTTCATGCTGGCCAATCTTACTGGGATGAGATGAAATCTCAATGTTGTTTTTATTTGCATTTCTCAAATGACTAAAGATGTACAACATTTTCTCATACATTTATTTGCCATTTGTATTTCTTTATCTGAGAAGTGTGTATTCATCTCAGATGCCCATTTCTGGATTGGGTCTTTGAATTTGGACAGGTTCATGCTTTTTAATACTTTGTATGCTCTAGATAGAAGACCTTTGTCCAAGGGACAGCCAGCTAGGACTTTTTCCCAACTTGTGGGTTTTCTTTTTACTCTGCTGGTGATTTCTTTAGATGTGCAAAAACTTTTCAGTAAGATGTGGTCCCAGTTATTGATTCCTTGACGTGTTTGCCTTGCAGTTTGATTTTTGTTTCTGAATTCTCTGCCTACTCCTATGTCTTCAAGATATTTACCTACCTTCTCTTCCAATAGATTTAGAGTTTCTGTTTTAATACTGAGATTTGTGATCCATTTTCACTTGAGTTTGGTGCATGGTGATAGACTTGGGTCTATTTTCAGTCTTTGGCAAGAGGCAAGCCAATTTATCCAGCACCATTTATTAAAGAGGCTATCTTTCTTTCAGTGAGTTTGTTTGGCCCTTTGTCAAATATTAGGTGGCTGAGTGTGTCTGTGGTGTGGCTGCATCTTCCAATGTGTTCCGTTGATCCTCAGGTCTGTTTTATAGCCAGTACCAGGTTGATTTTATTACAGTAGCTTTGTAGTATAATTTCAGGTCAGGAATTGTGATTCCACCTGACTTGTCCTTGTGGCCCAGAATTGCTTTTGCTATTCTGGGTCTCTTCTGGTTCCAGATGAATTTGAGGAATATTTTCTCTAGATCTGTGCAGTATGCTAATGTTAGTTTAATGGAAATCTCATTGAATCTGTACAGCAATTTTGGTAGTATGGCCGTTTTCACAATATTGGTTCTTCCTAACCTTGAGCAAAGAATGTTTCTTCATTTATTGAAATCCTCTTCTATCTCTTTTCAGAGTACTGTAGTTTTCACTGAATAGATCTTTTACCTCTTTTGTTTGATTCCTAAATATTTCAATTTCTTGGATGCTATTGTAAAAGTTATGTTTTCCTTAATTTCTCTCTCAGTCTGTTTGTTGTTTGTGTATAGGCATGCTATGGGTGTTGACTTTCTATCCAGCTACTCTGCTAAATTTGTCAGTTAATTCAAGGATTCTTCTTGTGGAGTTTTTGGGGTCTTCCATGTAAAGTGTCATGTCATCTGCAAATAGTGATAGTCTTAATTCTTCCTTTCCTATCCTTATTCAATTTATTTCTCTCTCCTGTCTAATTGCCCTGGCTAGTGCTTCCAGAGCTATGTTGAATAGTAGTGGTGGCAGTGGACATCCTTGTCTTGTTCCTGACTTTAAAGTTAAAGCTTTCAGTTTTTGTCTATTTAGTATGATGTTAGCTGTTGGCTTGTCATAGATGGCTTTGATCAGATTGAGGTAGAGGCCATCTATTCCTATTTTTTCTAGGGTTTTTAACATGAATGCATGTTGGACTTTATCAAAAGCTTTTTCTGCATCTATTGAGATGATCATGTGGTTTTTGTCTTTGGCTCTATTGATATGGTGTATTACATTAATTGATTAGCAAATATTGAACAATCTCTGCCTTCCTGGAATGAATCCAACCTGGTCATGGTGTATAATTTTCCTTATGATTTGCTGCATTTTGTTTGCTAGTATTTTATTGAGTATCTTTGCATCTAGGTTCATTAGGGAGATTGGTCTCTAGTTCTCTTTCTTGGTTGGGTCCTTCTCTGGTTTTGGTATTAGTATAATACTTGCCTCCAGAAATGAGTTAGGGAGAATTGCCTCCTTTTCAATTTCATTGAAGAGTTTGAGAAATGTTGGCATTAAATCTCTGAATGTTTTATAAAACTCTGCTATGAATCCATCAGGGCCTGGGCTTTTCTTTGCCAGTAAGTTTTTAATGACATTTTCAATCTCATTAATTGATAGTTCAGGATTTTTATATCTTCCTGGTTCAACTTTGGTAATTTGTACATTTCTAGGAATCTGTCCATTTCTTCTGACTTTTCTATCCTATTGGAGTAAAGATTCTCAAGGTAGGTATTAATGATCTTTGGAATTTCTGTAGGATCTGTAGTGATTTCATCCTTTTCATTCCTTATTGCATGAATTTGAGTTCTTTCTGTTTTTTGATAAGGTTGGCTAGGGATTTATCAATTGTATTTATTCTTTCAAAGAACCAACTCTTTGATTCCCTTATTTTTGAAGAGTTTTCTTCATCTCAGTTGCATTAATTTCTGCCCTAAGCTTTATAATCTCCTCCCTTCTTTGGGCTTTGGGCCTGACTTGTTTTTCTTTTTCTAAAAGTTTGAGGTGCAGCATTAGGCTATTTATTTGTTCTCTTTCTGTTTTCTTTATGTGTGAGTTCATCACCATAAATTCCCCTATGAGGACTGCTTTCATTGCATCCCTCAGATTCCCATAAGTTGTATTTGCATTTTCATTTGTTTGTAGGTATTTTTTAATTTCTTCTTTAATTTCTTCTGTAACCCATTGGTTGTTCAAGAGGTTGTTGTCTGATTTCGAAGTATTTATGGAGTTTTTGGAATTCTCTTTGTCATTAATTTCCAGTTTCATTGCACTGTGGTCAGATAATATGCATGGGATAATTTCAATTCTTTTGCATTTAGGTAGGTATGGTCTATGTGCTAGAATGTGGTCTATTTTAGAGAAAGTCTCAGTACAGCTGAGAAAAATGTGTATTCTGATGTTGTGGGGTGGAACACTCTGTATACATCTACTAAGTCCATTTGTTCGCACATTTGCTTCAGGTCTGTTATATCTTTACTGAGTTTTAGTCTAGTTGACCTGTCTCTTTGCACCAAAGGGGTGTTTAGGTCCCCTATTACGATAGTGTTATTGATTATTTGGTTATTTATGTCCATTAAGATTTGTCTTATATAGTTTGGTGTTCCAGTATTTGGTGAGTACATGTTTAGGATTGTTATCTCTTCCTCTTGCAGCTTTCCCCTAACTACTATATAGTGGCCTTCTTTTTCTCTTTTGATTGTTTTTGCTTTGAAGTTTATATTGTCTGCAAACATAATAAGTACCCCTGCTTTTTTCTGGGAACCTGCTGCATAGAGAATTGTTTTCCATTCTTTGACTTTCACTTTGTAGATTTCCTTTTCACTAAAGTGTGTTTCCTGTATACAGCATATTGTGGGATTTTGTCTCTTAATCCACTCTGCCAGTCTGTTTCTTTTGACTGGTGAATTAAGGCCATTTACATTAATGGTTATAACTGGTATACGCTGGCTTATTCTTGTCATGCTGTTTACTTGCTGTTGCTTTCTTTTGCTGTTTAATTGCTTATTCTGCTTAAGGTTTCCTTTGTATTGTTGTTCTTGGGATTGTGGTCTCTTTTTTCTCTGTCTAGAATATCTTTTAGTACTTTTTGCGATGTTAGTTTGGCACTCATGAAGTTCTTCTGTTATTCTTTATTGTGGAAATACTTTATTTCTCCATTGAATTTGAAGGATAGTTTTGCAGGATACATCAGTCTGGGTTGGAAGCTGTTTTGTCTCAGAATCTGTAATGCCTCACTCCAAGCTCTTCTTGATTTCATGGTTTCTGTTGAGAAGTCTGCTGTGATTCTGATGGGCTTTCCTTTATAGGTGATCTGTTTCTTTTCTCTAGGAGATTTTAATATTGTGTTCTTTTGCTGGATATCTGGGATCTTAGCTAGTATTATATCGACATGTGGTTTTATTTGGTTTGTG
Organism: Dinomys branickii; assembly: GCA_004027595.1. NCBI lineage: Eukaryota > Metazoa > Chordata > Mammalia > Rodentia > Dinomyidae > Dinomys > Dinomys branickii. The sequence continues at coordinate 1,789 of PVLD010031410.1, read as the reverse complement.
ACTCATTGGAGTTCCATATGCTTTGTTTACCTGCACATAGGTATGTTTTACTGTGCTTTGGAAATTTTCTGCTATTATTTCTACATTTGTGTTGCCTCCTGCTGTTTCACTGATTCCTATTACTCGGACATTATTTCTCTTTGCTTCATCTTGCAGCTGTTGGATTGATTTTTCCTGGTTCCTTGATGACTTTAAGAGTTCCTTCCTTTCACAATCATTAGCTGTCATGCCGTCTTCAAGATCTGAAATTCTATCTTTGGCTTAATTCAAGCGGTTTTGCAAGCTTTCAGTGGAAGTTTTCATTTCCTGGAAATCTCTTTGAGTCTGCTTCATGTGTTCTAATTCATTCCTAAATTGCTCGTGTAATGTTTCCATTTGTTGCCTTTGATCTTATAGTCTTTTATCTGTTTCTTCTCTGTATGTGTGAAGCATTTCTTCCATTATTATTTTCATTTCATTTTTTGCCTGAGAGATTATTTCTGATTTAATCTCTTCTATGGCCTGATGGAGTCATTTCTTTACTTCAGATGTGATCATTTCAGAAACTTTAGGCATGTGGCTTCCTAGTTCTCCTATGCCATTGTCTCCTGTACTTGTTCTGGGTGGATTTGTGTTCTGAGAGTACATTTTGCTCCTATGTCTTGTCATTTTGAATGTCAGATGACAAGTGCTGAGCTACAAGCTACCCAGGCAGCTCACAAAGGACTCTAGGGATCCTAGTTTACCTGGATGTCAAACTAATCCCAAAGTGATAGCAAACTGTGGACCACTGGGCTCAGGGACCCCAGGCAATTGCTGGGCTGCATGGCTCAGACCACACCTGCAATGGTGGGTGCTGGGCCTCAATACCAGGGTCTCCAATCTGTGGGCAGGAATCGTGTGGGTCTCAGCCTTGAAGGCTATAGTGGTTAGGCAGGGACCGCTGCTTTGGGATCCTCAGGTAGCTGGTCAGGGGAGAGCAGGCCTCACCTCCCAATGCGAGGACCCCAGCACCTGAGGCTGTTTCCACACTGCAGGTCTCAACCACCAACAGAGATGTGCCCTCCCAGTCTGAGCTCCTTCCTAACTCGAAGGCATAGAGCAGAGCCCAGGTGTAGGCCTTACCGAAGGAGAAGAGTTCTTCTGAAATGCAGCACTGCTTAGTCAGTGCCGCAGGCTGGTCTCCCTCACTGGCAGAAAGTCTGGCGTGGCAGAGCCCTGCGCAGGCCTTACCAGAGAAGAGTTCTGCTGAAACGCTGTGCTGCTCAGGTGGCACCACAGCCTGGCCTCTCAGGTTATCTTAAGAATGTTTTGTTTTAATCATGATGTGTCTACAATATTTATTTTTATTCATCTTATGACTTTGGCTTCTTCAACCTGAGTTCCTATTGCCTTACAGAGTATACTTGTATTGTTTTCAATGTAAAGTTTCATTTTTTAAAAAGTGAATCAGGATCTGAAGAAATTGTCTTACTCACTTTCCTCATCACTGAGACACAGTATCCCACACCCACAACTTAAAGAAGTGGTTTATTTTGGCTCCGTAGTCCCCTGGCTCCAAGGCAGGAAGTATGGCAGCAGGCATAGCAGAGGAATAGCTGCTTGTGGCATGGCATTCAAGGAGCAAAGAGTCAAGAAAGAGCCAGGAAGGGAGACAAACCCTTCTGGGCCACACCCCCAGTCACTTGCATCTTCAGTCCAGCACCTACCTCCTAACAGCAAGTCAACTCTAAGCCCATCACCTTCCCCAGTCCCCCTCCTATGAGCACAAGGGGCTCTGGGGGGCATCTAGATATAAACCATAACATGT
>PVLD010031409.1:0-15760 GCA_004027595.1 Dinomys branickii | reverse complement strand
CTCTGCCCCCCTCCCCACCTGACTTCCCGAATTGCGTCCTCCTCTCTTCCCCTCCGCTGACCCCTCCCAGGCTCCTTGGTCCTCCCTCTCCGGAGCTCCCGGGCCTTGTCTCCTCCAGTCCTTGCGAGACCCCTGCTCCCTGCCTCGCTCTTCACCACCCCAGGAGGCCTCCTTGGCGGGGCAGGCAGGGCCACCCAGCGCCCCCAGCATGGGGAGGACCCCTGTGACCCTGTTCTTTCTTTTCTGTCTGTCGGGGATGCTTCACGCTGCTTGGAGGAATCAGCCACCCCAAGCCCAGGAACCCAGAACGAGAGAGACTCAGAGGTTGGAAGCGACCTTCCCAGATCACTGCATGTGAGTGTCAGGCCCAGGCCCAGGCGGCTCTGAGGCTTCGGGTTGGCCCTGAACTGGAGTCTGAAGCAGGTGGAGGGGCCTTCTGTTCACTCCCCTGCTGGGCCCACCTCTCCTCAGGCACCAGGACAGAAGCCTCACAGGCAGCATGGGCACACAGCATTTCTGAAGACCACGCGCTGCTCGGACCAGGAGGCCTGGATGGAGGATGAGAGACCTGCAGAAGGATGCCCCCCCGGGCCTCTGTCTCCACCTGCTGGCAGCGGCCGGAAGTGCAACCCTGCTGTATTAGACACTGAGACCGACAAGTGGAGGACCAATCTGGGGGAGGGAGAGGCTGCTGGGTGGGCGGAGAGAGAAAATTCACAAAATTCTGTGCAAATGAATGCTTTTATTCCTAATATACAAATATCCTGCCCAGCAAGCCTCTATTTGCAGCTTATGGCTCTCCACGTCCCTTCACATCCCTCAGTGGGCAGATTCTCCCATGGCTCATGGACAGGCACCTGGGGAGGTGGGTTGGGCTGCAGAAGCCGATGGCCTGCACCCTTGGGCCTGGGCCGCGTCACACAGATACCTGTCCCACAGCACCCCCATCATGCCTTGCTGTATGGGGCAGGTACAAGTGGAGGTGAGGGACCAGCAGCTAGAACCTGCAGTGAGCCCAGCTCCTTGCCATGGGGTCGCCCTGAGGGCTGGAAACCTATGCGGTTGTTCCTTGAAGCCACTGTGTGGGGCAGCAGCCAAAAGCATCCTGAAGTCCACTCCTCATATCCTCAAACCACACCACACAGCCCCGTGCCAGGAACACCTGGATACCAGTAGGAGCCCTGGAGGAGGAGGAGCGTCCTCACTACTGGGAGCACAGAAGGGTGTCCAAGGGCGGGGCCGCAAGCACGCAGGGCGTAGGGGGTCCTGTCACTGAGCTCTTCACACCTTAGACCTAATGTCTTAAGGCTGGGAGACCCCGGGAGAGGAGGAGGGCTGAGCTGCACAGAACAGTGGGAGCCCTGGGAGAAAAGGCAGGCCTGTGGTATCTGATCTACTCACTCATGAAAGGCCTCAAGAGCAGGCACAAGGGCTGGGACCTTGTGTTGGGAACATGGCGGGCTGTGGTGGAGTCAGCTCTGCTGAGCATCGGGAATGGACCACAAGTGGGAATCTGAGGCTCGGGTGTGAGCAAGGGGCTAGGCTGAAGGTTCAGGAGAGAGGCGACGGAGAAGGGATGAGGCCAGGGTCTCTGCAGGGCAGGTGGGGCAGGAGCAGGTGGCAGCCCACTGGATTTGGACAAGGATCCTGGCACAATGTCCCGCGGCCTCACAGTCCCTGAGGCCTGCAGTACTGCTGAACCAAGTGGGCTGCAAGTCTAAAGTCAGAGGGTTTGGGCTAGAGCCAGGCTTGGGGACCCAGGCCTGTTTGGGATCTGGTATGAGGGAGTGGGTGAGATGTGGAGCAGCCACAGGGCACACAGTCTCTCTCTCACATGTATGCATTCTGGCCCCCAGGCCCTATCTGGCCGTGCATGGGTTGTGTCTAGCTGCCCGAGAAGCCTCATGTGCTCATGGGAGGGGCTTTCCAGAGCCAGCTGGATGTAGCATATATGACACGGGGATTAAGGGAGTGTAGGAATGTTAGTCCAGATTAGTTTAGCACAGTGCTGGGTGTGGGTGATGGGAAGGCCACCCAGGTAACGGACCGTACCATCCAAAGGTGGGAAGCGTGGCTGGGATGAAAAGGAGGCTGGCTTGCTGCTTGCTGCATTTCTACCTGCCCTGCCATGAACCGTTTCCCCTCTGCTGCACCACCCTGCCCTGGAGCAGCCAACTGAAACATCTAGACTGTGAGATAAAATAAACATCTCCTCCTGCAACTTTGGGTGTTGGAAATTTTGTCCCAGCAACAAGACAGGCAGGCCCGTTTGTGTGCGCAAAATGCAAGGATACAAGGACCCCTGCAGTGCTCTTCTGGACACCACAGTGACCACTGATAGGCGATCGGTGAGATAATCACTAAGGCACAGCGTCACAGGAGGGAAACCACCCAGCCCTGCTGAGGGCAGCAGGAAGAACATACTTCTGCAGAGCGACTTACATGAGCATTTATGTGCCCAGAACAACAGACAGGCAGCAGAAAACCCGGGCAGCCTCCAGCAGGAAACTAAGCGGGTGCTTGGGGACAGCAGACAGCTCCTGGCTGACTCCTACTGCATGTGTCCCTCCAGCCCTTGGCCAGAGAAATCACACAGTAAATGAACTCTGTTGAGACGAGCAGGAACCAGGAGACAAGTTTAGTAAGGATGGAGCCCCAGGGAGCCCAGACTAGGACACTGCAGAGCAAGCACCAGCTGAAAAGACTGGAGTTAGAGCTCTGCACGCCTTCCCCAGCAGGACAGCCCCAGGAGCAGCCAGGAGCCATTGAAAACCAGGCTGCAGAGGCTGGGAACCGAGCAGCGGACACTGCACAGAGGCCGCAGTTCTCGTGGAATAACCGAGGGCGAGGGAGAGGCACGACCCATGTACAAAGAAAGCAGGAGGATCGCAGATTTGGACACAGCCCAGCGTATCAGCAACTCGGTGAGAGTCTACTCAAAATAAATAAAAATAGCACACCTATAACCCCAGCACTTGGGAGGCTGAGCCAGGATTGTTCTGAGTTCAAGGCCCGCCTGAGCTACAAAGTGAGCCCAAGGCCAGCCTGAACTGCAGAGTGAGACTGTCTCAAAAAGACAGAAACAAAACCAAACAAAACAAAGAGCAAGGGAGGTACCCCAGTGTGAAGGCCCTGGGTTCAATCCCCAACGGCCTCCCACCAAAAGCACACACTGCCAACGAGGGTCCTCCGAGAGCCCCGACGGCCCTGCTATTGGAAACGCAGGCACACAGTGACACTGGGTCAGTTTTCCACCCTCCTGGACTCGCGAGACTCCAAGCCTGAGATGCCTGCTGGCGAGGCCATCGAAGGGGAACTGCACCAGGGCAAGTGGCCCACGGCAGCAGGGGCACAGCTGCAGGCAGAGGCTCCTCCCCTCCCCAGGGGCTGCTCTCCACGCTGTTGTCACGAGGGTGGCACATCATGTTCCGGTCGGCTGTGCTGGCGAGTGCACCGCACAACGTGCAGGGAGGACAGGTCATCAGGGACCTTCTGCTGCACACCTCTGGCTGCTGAGAGCCACACTGGGCCAGGCACCACCAGAGCTGGGCAACAGCCACGCCCGTCACCTAGCCTGGGCAATGCGTTCCAAGGTTATCACCGACAGACAGACTTGTCCGATGTAGCACTGTCCACAGCCCCAGAAAGCAGGATGCGGGTGCAGTCGGGTGTTTGGGAACAGTTTAATCAACTGGCCCCAACACAGGGTTGCTGATGCTGTGCCGGTGACGGCCACTGTCTCGCATTTCTGAATAATGTGGTGAGCGCACAGCAGTCCCACACAGCCCATGTGCCCGGCTGCCTCTGTCAGAAGCTGCAAGTTTTCAAATTGTGTGCACGGCAATACCAATACCACGTGAATATTCTTAAACTGACACGGAAGACCACACTCAGGCCGCAGTTCTGTCCTGGAGCCACACACGGGGGGCTGTCTCGAGACGGAGGGTGCAGAAGGGGCTCTATGCACATCACCTGGGCCCGACTCCACCAGCTGCCAGCTGCAGGCCCAGGGGGACACCAGGTGCTGTATCTGCTGTGGGCAGACCAAGGCTGGGCACAGGCCAAGGAGCGGCGGTGTAAGGCGGGGAAACCGGGGCACCACGTCCTCAGTGGGGGGCCCGGAGGCACCCTCAAGGGAAACCTGGGGCCCAGTCCAGCATCCAGAGAGGTCTCAGGGCCACAGTGGGCAGGGGAGCAGGCCTGGGCAAAGGCACAGAGGCTGGAGAAGTTGGCGTGTGCCCAGCCACAGGGCTGGGGCAGCAGCGGGGCACAGCACCATGGGGGGCTGTGACTCTAGACTGCGGACAAAGGGAGCCAGAGGCTGAGGTGGGGCCATGGGGGCGGGGCACAGCAGGAGCACACCAGCCCGACCGGACCTCTGTCCACAGGGAAGACAAGGGGCTTCCAGGAGGGGTGCCCTTCTCTCCTCCTGGGGTGAGGCAGGGGCACAGCTACAGCCCCTGGGACGATGAGGGACGTGGGAGACTCTGGGTAAAAGGGAATCCCAGGGGCAAAAGAGGACAGGCCAGTCACCGGCCACTGCCCCCACCGCCGCCCCCACCGCCACCCTGGCCCCCAGCATCCGGAGCTCCCGACATCATGAGGAACAGGACCACGGGAATGATGTACATCCACTGCAGGTGACAGAGCCGGCAGACAGACACACGGACACAGAGAGACAGAGGGGGTGAGTGTCTTCTGGGACCTGCTCTGCCCAGAAGGAGCCCAGCACGAAGGGGCCACGTGGGAAAGGAGGGTCCCCTACATCACTACAGGCAGGTGGGGCGGGGCGGGAAGGGGTCTCAATCCTCACTCAGGCCTCCTGCGGCAGCGGCGTGGGCCCCGGGGCAGCAGGACGCAGGGCCGTGAGCAACACGGCCCCCCCCAGGATGAGGTGCCACTGAGGAGGGAGGGGTGCAGGTCAGCAGGCTCCTGCGGCCTGGGGGCCCTCAGGCAAGTGGCAGGGCCTCACTGGGCCCCAGTTTCCTGTGGCTCAGGTGGACTGTGCAGACATGAGCAGCTGCTCTGGGCCTCCGGGGCTGCCAGCGCCCCTACCTCAGCTCTTGGGCAGCCTGGCCTTGCTGACCCTCACTGTGGCCAAGCCTGGATCTCTAGCCTTTCCCAGTGCCCGGCCTCCTGGGGCCCTTGCTCTGCATCTGCTCCTGTCCTGCCTCCTGCAGCTCAGCTCAGGTGAGGCCATCAGCCCAGGTCCCTGTCTGGCCACATTCTGCATGCCGCACCCACAAATGCCTGTGCCCCTCCGCCCCAGCTCTGGGACAACTCTCAGGAGCCAACGCAAGGAGGGGTCCACGGCCCTCAGCGCCACCAAGAGACTCAGCCAGGCACCGGCCGGCATACGAGGGGCGGGTGTGCAAAGGCGTGTGGACAGAGGAGGCCGGGCCCGTGGGCGAGGCCTGTGAGGAAGGGGGAGGCCAGGGCGCTCCACTCACATATTTGGCGAAAAAGGACTTCTGCTCCTGGGGGTTCTTGGCCTTCTGGGCCTGCTCCATCTCCAGGCGCTCGATGAAGGCTGCTGTCTCGGGGCTGCGGTGAGGAAGGGGTGAGCTGGAGCCACAGCCCTGTGAGGACGGCAGCATCGCGCCAGGCCCTCTCTCCACACTCACCCTGGGGCAGTGCCCGGCGGCCGCAGCCGCACTGAGGTGTTGAACAGCTCCAGGTCCACATCCTCCACCTCATGGCCCCGACAGCCCCCTGGGTACGTCACCACGGACACCCCCACCACGTTGCCCGCCACATCCACATGCAGGGTCAGCTGGTCAGAGAGGTGGGACTCCACCAAGGAGCACTGCGGGCAGAGGGAAGTGGGGCCAGGACCCCAAAGCACCTTTGAAAGCCCTCTCTCGACTCCCTGCCTCCCTGGGAAAGCACCCAGCCTGGACTGAGCCCTCAGAGCCAACCCAAGGCCAGGCCAGGCCAGGCCCAGGACCTCCAACCTCCAAGCAGGCAGGAAAGGCCAGGAGCTTGGGATCGAGGCAGCTGGGAGACCAAGGACAGAGGAGGGTCCTGTCAGACTCACCGCAGGGACAAAGGAAGACACATAGCCACCAGCCTCAGTGCTGTCAAGGGTCCCGGGCTGTCTGGGGACCCGCACCCGGTACAGGCCATTCAGGGCTGCCACATCCTGTGGAGTACACGGGGAGGGCACTGTGAGACGGACAGCACCCAGCAGCACCAGGCCTCCGTGAGGACGGCCTCTCTGGTCTCACCCACCCTGCACCCCAGAGCCCCCGGCCTGGCTGACTGAGCCTATGGGGGCCACCGCACCTGGCACCCGGTGCACACCCAGACCCCTAAGTTACACCAGCAATCAATTCTCTTTGGGTGCAGCTGGGACGGAGAACCATGAGGGCACCATGCAGCAAGGCTGCTCGGGGCAGACCTCACCCTGACCTCTGCCCCAGGAAGGAGGCCATGTGCCCACGGAAGCAGGCAGGACTGGCCAATGCCAGCTTTTGTGGGGGAGCACAGAGCCAGGCTTGGGAGGACCAGGCCCGAGGCACCAGGAAGCAGTGTGACAGAGAGAGCCTCTCTCACGAAAGCACAGCCATCCCAGGCTCTTTCTCCTCACATCAAACTCAGCCTAAGCAACTGTGGAAGCCCCAGCTGCATCCAGAAGGGGAAAGGAGCTGAGGAGGGAAACCCGGGGGAGAGGGAGGTGCCGTGGGCTGGCCCGGGGCAGCCTGGATGAGGCCCTGAGGCAGGTACAGCACATCCCAGCACAAAGGCTAAGCAGGCACCAAGCAGCTTGGACTAGCCGTGGGGGTTGGGGGTGAGACAGGGCAGCGGAGGTGCTGGGATCACACCTGGACCTGGAGGGAGAGCCGCAGGGGGGCACGGCAGGCAGCTGGAAAAACTGCTAGGTGCCCCCCAGGCCCAACCCAGCCCCGGGGTCCCCACCTCACCCGAAGCCGGCCCCGCTCCTCTTCACTGAGCTGCCGCTGTGACAGGGACAAGGTGCCATCCTGCTGGTTCCAGAGCAGAGAGCCCCGCTTCCGGAAATGGGCAGCGTCATCTGCAGAAATGGATTCAGTGACCACCCTGCCACAGCCTACAATTTGGCTGGCTCGGGCCAGGAGACCCGGATCCAAACCCCAGCCTGCCCTCTGCTAGGGAGGGACTGGTGGCTTCATCCTGAGGCGTCCCCTCTACCCTCAGGTTCTCATGTGCATGCTGGGGACACCCCCATCTTCCCCTACCCTCCCGCTTCCCAAGGCAACAAAGCTGACACATTAACCCCAAAGCTCCCAAGGGCCACCCCTACCTTGCTAGGTGGCACAGGGACAGTCACATAGCCTCTGTGAGCCTCAGCTTCCTCTGGCTGACGAGGGTCTGACAAGGGACCCCAGCTTCACGGTACCAAGTGGGGCCTTTGCTCCATTATTGCGCCCTGGGCAGGCTGACCGCTGGCTCTGGACCTACCTGTCACTGCTGTTTCAGTTGGGTTTGGTGGTCTGGCTCCAGCTCTGCCACTCACTGACCAAGGGACCCTGTATGTGCCCACTGAACCCGTCTCCTCTTGTGGAAAATGGCACTTACACCTACAACCTTGTGTGACTGCCCTGAGCTAACACACAAAAAACCGAGACCTCTAGCGCAGGACACAAGGGAATGGTCAGAAATATCTGCTCTGAAATCATTACTCCAGTCTGAGGCTGACGTTTGTCCTACAGGTTTGGCGGCATTTAAAGGCAAGGCTGCCCTTTGCCCGTGTCCTGCTCCCCTCCCCAGCAAGCCTGTTAGCAAATGAGTGTCAGTCAGTCTCCCACCCAACTCGCTGTGGGGCAGGTATGTCGGGCACTCACCGATCTCAAAGGAGTGCTCCAGCAACAGCCCCACCGCGCCACAGCTCTCCCCTTCCCGGCCGTCTGCCCCAACCTGCAGGACACAAGGGAGGCACAGATGAGGACCACGGAGCCCTCAGGACACACCGAGCGGTGGACCGCATGAGGAGTCTTATATTCAGCCTCAAGCAGATCAATCACATTTGCCCCATTTCACTGTGACAGCCCATCGTGAATATTCATGATGTGGTCTCCCGTTATCTAGAGAGCAAAATCCTACAAACAGGAGTTCCCCTCCTAAGATAACTATCCCCAGGTCGCTTTCACACCTCGCGTCATAAATGTTTGAGAGTTAAGGGCTATCTTCCCTCACCTGGGGCGTCCTTGACCTGGTATTTGCTAATCCCCAAAGTCCCCGTTTTCATCTTAACTGCCTCAATAGCCAGGAGGCCGCGTGAGTTCCATTCACGTCAAGTACATCCAAGATTCTACGCTTTCCTTTTTCTTTGCCTTTACATTTCCCTACCTCTGCATCCTCCACCGCCTCACGCCCACGCACCTGCGCGACCCGGCTCGCTCGTGTATATCCAGAACATAGAACTCCTCTCCAATCCCTCCAGTGCCCGGGCGCCTCTTCATTTTACCCGCGCCTACGTCTGATGCCCAGGATTCCATCCTGGCCACGCCCTCTCATGAATATTCACACCGAGGAGCCCACACTTTTACATAAGAGGGACGTTGCCCCCACCTGTCCGCCAGCACCTCCCCCTTTCCAGTCGCACCCAACACCCAGGGCGATAGGTTCCACCAAGCCCCGCTCCTCCTTCCATTCGGACTCGCGCCCGGGCAGGCATCTCCTGCGCCCTTTTCCAAGGCTCTCTCACTTCCCTCTGTGCTCTCTATCCTGCCCAACCTCCTCGCCAATAACTTTGGTCGCCCCCGCCCTCTACGCAGAGCTAACGAGCACTCACCCCTCGTGCAGCGGCCCCAGCCCGGCAGCCGCTGCCCCTGGCCCGGCTGGGCGCTGCTGCCACTATCAGTAAGAGGAGAATCAGACGGGTTGCGCCAGCTCCAGCCGCAGCCATTACAACGCCTTCCCACCACCTATAAACCTACACCGCGGAGCACGCTGGGAGCAACGGAGGCATTCTGACGCTCGTACGCGTGCGCCGGCTCCTGCGCCTGCGCATTGGCCTCCGTCCCAATAGGGGACTTAAGTTAGCCGGCGGCTGCCTATCCCGGCCCGTCCTTCTGGTGACATCAGCACCATAGCGTCTTCTGTGATGTCATCAAAACATGCCCGCCTCGTTATGATGTCACCATATCCATGGTTCCCGCCCTTTTTTTCTCCTGCGGCTCCTCCCTCCCTGCCCACCAAGGGGTGGGGCATTGTGATGATGGGAGGCACGAACGTAAGTCGGCCCTCGGTACAGTAGGTGAGATGGGATCAAGTGGGCTGGCAGGTGAGAGGCGGACCCAGGCCAGGAACCAGTGAGGGTACCAAGGAGGGTGTAGTGCCGCTATGGAGACAGCTGATACCTTTTGTCCGCCCTTTGCCGCCCAGGCCCAACCTGTTGGGGGACCCGGGTCTAACCTCCCGCACTGAGACCCGCACTGAGACCCGCACTTCGTCCCTTTAGGATGCTCTCTGGTTCCAGCCTGTGCCCCAGAAGGACCCGGATGGCTCCAGCGCCACCTCTTGAACGGCGAGTTTGACCAGCTACGGAACTTAATAATTTTTGAGAGCAACTTCGTGCAGGTGTGGAATCCCTGGAGACCTCAGCCCCAGAGCCTGGGCCCGATCTTTACCCTCTCCCTGCCCTGGATGTTCCCCCATAGCCCATCTCATGGAGGGGCTGACTTCCATCTCCTGGTGATCTCTGGCCCCCATTCTCCAGCCTTTTAGCTTGTGTATGAAACCTGGCCTCCGAGATCTTTGTAACAGTTTCTCCGACTTCACACCTACGTGATTGTTTTCCTTTCATCCTACCATAGCTTACTCTCATCCTGATTCTTTTTTGTTTGTTTGTTTTTTGGTACCCGGCATCGAACTCAGGACCTTGCTCTTGTCAGGCAGGTGCTTGTGCCGCTAAGCTATATCCCCGGCCCACAACCTGATTCTTAACTCCCCTTGTTCGTGATTTTCTTTACCCTACAAGATTCCTGACCTCTGATACCTGTCCAATTCTGCCCCCATCTGTCTGGCCTCTGACCTCTGACCTCTGGCCCCAGGTGACCCGGTTTGGAGAAGTTGCCAATAAGGTCACCATGGGAGTGGCAGCCTCTAGTCCAGCCTTGGAACTCCCAGACCTGTTGCTGCTGGCTGGCCCTACCAAGGAGGATGGATGTCTGCAGCTTCTCGGGTGACTGTCCCTCCTGCAAGACCTCCTCCCTCAGCTCTGGCACCTGAGCGCCCCCTGCAGCACCCCGTCACACATGGCCACCCAGGCCCAGGAGTGCTAGCTGCTGCCAGCCCTCTGTGAGCTACTGTCTGCCCAGGAGTACGAGGACAGGGCAGTCTACAGGGGCCAGAAGTCAGGGCCTGTAGGACACTGGGAGAAGACTGTCCTCAGTGCCACCCTGCTGGGGTTGGGACAGGGACTTTGGAGCGCACCTACAATCTCATCTCTTTGTATTCTCGTGTTGTGGGGCTCCTTTGCCCCATCCTCCAGAGAGAGGAAGTGAGGTTCAGGGAGGGAGCCAGTTACCCAGGGCCCCCAGTGGCTCAGGGTGAGCTGAGTTTAGAGCCTTGGGCTCCTCGTGAGCAAAATTTCCCCAGAATCATATTTCCTCACTGGAAAAGTGACACAAATGATGAGGAAGGAAACACTCTGAAGCACAAAGCTGACATGGCTGGGCTTGTGCCCCCAACCCCAGCTGCAAGCACAGGGCCATTTACAGCTTTCGGTGGGGACACATGTGTTCTGCCAGGAGCCTGCACTTTTCTGACCAAATCTGAGTTAATGACAGTGAGGGAGAGAGAAGAAACAAGGAAAGAAGTGAGGAGAGAACGGAGGGGTGATCCCGAGGTTCACACCCTTTATGCCCCCCCATGTTGAGAACTCTCACGGAGCAGTTTTCCAACACCGGTAAGGTGCATTGAAATATTTTGACATGTTGTAAACCTTTCAGTGCTAACGTGTCCCTCCAGTTGGTCTCACCCCCCATCCATCACTGCAGTTGGGGCAACACTGACATGTCGAGGGGGGACCTTGACCTCTAGTACTCTCCTTCAGCACCCTAAACCCCTCCCCAAATGAGTAGACTGCAGAAGAAAAACCTTGGCGCTTGTCCGGCAAACAGGGCCCCAAGACGCATATGCAGCCCCACCTATCCTGTCTACCTGGTGAACATGAGGACAGACGCACCTACACGCCCCCCCTCCTTTTGGACAGCAATGGGGGACAACCCACACCTTTTCACTGCAGCCCCTTATCAGCACCAGCCAGCGCCCCTTCTTGCGGGCGGCAGGGCCACCAGGCCACCCGACATTCACCTTCAGCAGACCCATGTCCCGTGTGGTGGGGATATCCTCGAACAGTCTGCCTTTAACTAGGCTCCCTCTCTGTGCCTCAGTTGCCTCAACTTCCTGGAAACAGGGCAGGAGGCGCGCCGCCTACCCCTGTCGGGTAAATCAAGGGTTTATAAAGTGTCTAGGAACAGCTGGAACAGCAAGCACTCAGTGACAGCTGCTACTCTTCCGTTTAGGAAACAAAATCAAGTTGCCCATTGGGCACTAGGGTGTTGTCTTGGGACGTAGGGTCAGTCAGTGTGGCAGAGGCCTCCGTGTGTATAGGGCTGTGCTCCAATGTGAGCTCAGCCAGGTCCTCCCCAGAGGTCCTGCTCCCAGGCCACAGAGCAGTCAGGTGGCTGCCCGTGCTGTGGCTAAGCACACAGGACTTGGTTGCAGTGCCAGCTGTGTGGCCTGGGCCGAGGTCCCCACTCGCTCTTGACTCTTCTCCTGTCTTGGACCTTGGACCTGCTGGGGGCCTAAGTGATTGCTTTATTGAATTCCATGACTGGCATCCGTTGAGCTCCCGCTGCAGTCAGCACGGACCACTAGGGAAACAGCCCCGGACCTACCCCACCCTCAGCGAGCTTGCATTCTGGGGAAGCAGGGGAGAAGGGATAATCTGCCAGCCGGACTGAGATCCGTGAGCACACAGTAGACAGGAAAGCACCATGGATGCCAAGTTCAAGCCCAGCTGGGCAACTTGGTAACTTAGTGAGACCCTATCTCAAAAAATTTTTTTAAAAAGGGGGTACTGGGAGAATACTTCAGTGCTTCAAGAAATGAATAGGCCAGGCGAGATCTGAGAAGGCGCCGCCTGTGAAAGATGTAAAAGAGATGGCTTTGCTCTTAGGCGGGCGCCCAGCGAGGGAGCCAAGCTAAGTGTTCGCCAGCGCCCTCTGGCGGCTCCGTGGGGCACAGACTAAGGCTGCCCAGCGGAAAATTAAGGGTGTCGCGCTCGGGGGTGGCAGTGGAGTTAGCAGTTGGGGGACGTGGTTGACCGGTGGCTGGAAGGTGAGGATGGACTTAAATTCAGGAGGCTACAAAAGCAGAAAACGCAGAGGACAGGGTGGTGAGGTGGAGACCTCCGACCTGAGGCCACCCCTCCCACCGTTCAGGCTGTTCCCCCTGCAGTTCGTCCAGCTCTACGTCCACGACGAAAGCCGCCAGCAGCTCAAGGTCAAGTTCTGCACCGGCCGCGCCTTCTACCTGCAGCTGCAGGTGCCAGCTGAGACCCGGGACCTCAAGTTCCGCCAGTGGGTGCGGCTGCTGTACCTCCTGCGCTTCCACGCAGGCCGGGAGGCTGTGCCCTTCAAACAGGAGTGGTGGGACGGGGGCCGGGATGAGACAGACGAGGACCAGGAGGACCAGGAGTGGGACTGGCACGACCAGGTGAGGGAGGGGTGGGCAGGGCAGGGGAGGGCAAGAGGGATGGGGGTTTCCCGGGTCTGAAGGTGGAGGCCCGGCTGTGTGCCTGGTTCCCTGCGCGGCTGGGGAAGCGAGGTAGGAGTGCTCTGGAAGATGGAGTGCTGGAACCTGGGGGCTTCCTCCTCTGAAGACCCCAGGCCTCTGCCTTGGGGCAGCTCCAGGCCAGCCCTCCCCACCGGGACCCCTCTGCAGCGGGGCTGTGACACACTTTCCCTCCCAGCTTGAAGACAAGGAAGCCAGACTGGACCCACAGACCTCTGAGCTCTGGGGACTCTGATGCTGCCTTGAAGGACCCCAGGGCCACACAGACGGATTATTAACACTAATAAAGATCACCGCTTAAGAACAACAGCCATGGGCTGGGGATATAGCTCAGTGGAATAAGCACTTGCCTAGCAAGCGCAGGGTCCTGAGTTCAATCCCCAGTACCGCAAAAAAAAAAAAAAAAAAAAAAAGAACAACAGCCAGCTTGAAGGCATGTTGCCAGCAGCGCCCGTTCACCAAGACGGAGGCTGCCTTGGCCGGTGTTTGGTCCCCATGCACCCAGGTGACCTGGCACCTGGCGTTCCCACTGTCTCCCTGCATGCAGCCTTCCTAGTCTGCCCTGGGATGCATCTCTGACTCACTAGATTTCAGTCACCACCAGCCTGTCCCCCTCTCTCCCACCTTGGCAGCAGGACCTGGGGTTCCCCTTTGAAGCTCTGCAGTTGTCATGACAATGTGGTTGCCCCCACTAAAGTCGCTGTTTCACAATGGTGGCTCCAGTGTGGCCTGTTTCATTGCGGCCACCTAGTGGTGGTGGCTGCCCTGCCTGGCTGCCCCTCACCCACCCCAGGGTGACCAGCCCGGGCTGGAGGGGGTGGGGAGGCACAGAGGCAAGGAAACCACACACACAGTAGCCTAAGCAGCACTGCTTTGTTGTCAGCGACAGCTGAAGAAAGGCACAGTTCGGAAGGCTCTGGGGCTGCAGTCGGGGCTCAGTCATCTCGGCAGGTGGGGGCAGTTTCACTGTGGCACTGCAGGGGGAGGAAAGGGTGGGTGAGGTGGGCTGTGGCTCTCTGCACTACCCAGGCCCCTCTGCCTGCTGTGTCCCTGTGACCAGCAGGGACACACAACAGCACATTTCCCTCCAGCTCCTCTCCCTAACTGTTAGCAGCCACAAGCACTATCAACCCACCTTGGTTTTTGAGACAGGGCCTCACTATGTCATTCAAGCTGGCCTTGAACTCACTGTGTAGCCCCAGCCGGCCTCAAACTTCAAGCAACCCTCCTGCCTCAGCCTCCTGGGTGCTGGGATTACAGCATGTACCACCACAGCTGGCTGGCTTTTTGAGACAGGGCCTCACTAAGTCACCCGGTTTGATCACTGTCATTTTCTGCCCAAAACTGCTGTGACCAGCGGCTGGCTGCAGGTAGTCACTGGTCCCATGGTGTGGATGCTTTGAGCAGATTCAGGAAGTGATTAGGGGTCCGCAGATTATTAGACACTGGGGCAGCCAGGAAGCACAGTGACCCAGAGTAAAAGTGACTTGGACTTGGAGCATGTCCCATCTGAACTCGTGCTAAAGTCTGCAGTCACTTCTGACTGCTGTGGTGTCACCAGGGCCAGAGACATCTGAGTGGACCAGAGATCACAATCAAGTAGGGGCCGGACACCCATGCAGATATTGTGGCTGTGAGGTCCTGGCTGGAGATCTAGGGGTGCTGAGGAGCCCAGGAGGGCTGTGCTGAGGGGGGCTCCAGGCACACTGTGGACCAGACCCCCCCATCTAGGACTGTGAGGGGATAGGCAGGAGAGAGAGGCTAGAGGCAGGGACACTGGAGGAAGGAGATCCAGGGGCTGTTGCTGAGGGCCAGACAAGGGATCCAGAGATCGGGCATGGTGGTGCACACCTATAATCCCAGTACTTGGGAGGCTGAGGCAGGAGAATTGTCAGTTTGACAATCTGGACTACAATCTGACAGTGAATCTGTCAGTGAATCTAAGACCATCCTGGAATACATAGTAAAACCCTGTCCCAAAAGAAAATGGAGAGGGGTCAGAGCTGTAGCTGGCTATGCAGGAGGAGGCATCTCCTGGGCTCCCAGGGTCCTGGTCTCCATTTTTATCCAAGTTTGCTTTACCTCTGCCAACACAGGGAGCCTCCCAGGGTGCATCTGCCAAGCTCCTGTCCCTGGGGCCCATGCTGCCCCAGGACTGCTCCAGGACTGCTCCACCCAGGACCCTGCCCCCCTCTGAGCCCGGGCCTTGCCCTCACCTCGCACTTCCAGCCTGCACTCGGCCAGCGCCTCCCCCAGCTCATTGACAGCCCGGCAGGAGTAGTTGCCTGCATCAAAAGGCGAGGGCCGGCGGATGTTGAGTGTAAGGACCCCCTGGTGGTTGGTCATCAGGTACTTGGGGTCTTCACCGATCTCCATCTTGTTCTTCATCCACACCACCTTCGGCTGGAGGGAGACAGCACGCGAAGGGCGGCTCAGGGGTGTGGGGGCCAGGGCAGAAAGGGCTCCTGCCTCAGGACCTTGGCACTTACTCCCATCCCAGTGCACCCTTCCTGCCCTTCCCTAGTGCCCGGCTGCCCCTCACCTGGCTGCTCACGGCCCCTAGCCTGGGACAGGAAAGGCTGCGTTTCCCGGCACACTGCCATCCTTATACCTTCATGTTAACTGTATGACTTTGTATCAAGGCCAGCCCCTGCCCCCACCCCCAATATGCGGGAACTTCTGGTCCTTCTTTCCCAGCACACAGAAAATCTCTGAAAATGCCTGCAGAGACTACTGATGCGAGCAACAAGAGTGTCTCCATACTGCTTGCATATATGAACGTTATATGAACCCATGGTGACCGGGTGGGCAGCGGAGAGAACCTCCCGGAGGAATGCCACTCAGACATGGCAATATAGCAACATGTGAAGGACAGAGAGGAGGGAGGTGGATATCCTGAACTCGGGAGGGATCTGAGATAGGAAGTGAAACCCTCGGAAAGTCTAAGCAGAACCTCCTCTGGAGGAGGGGATCGCAG
>PVLD010031408.1:0-15764 GCA_004027595.1 Dinomys branickii | reverse complement strand
GCACCCTTCTTATTTGGGAAAAAAAAAAAACCAGAACTCTCCTTATATCCTATTATCTATCTTATGTTTAGCTCTTCAAATTTTTTATGGTTTGGGTTTTCTTACATAAAAGAAACTATGAGGTATTTAAGATTGTGTGTCAGATTTATTTCAGTTAACATCACTGGTTCAAGTCTTTAAATTTGCTTTGGCCCTAATTTTATCACGCATTTTTTTTTCTCCCAATGCCTCCATTTGTCTTCTGGCCCAGCCACTAACTACATTTTACTTTTTGGTTTCTAACTGGGGAAGCTTAAGAAAGAAATTTTATCAAGTTGGCACTTCTCTTTTAAAGCGGGGTCATGCAAGAAATATGGGACTTACCAAACTATGACTAGAGAACCCAGAATCTAATGCTCTCACCTGCACTGATTTAATTCAAACCAAAATTTTAAAATATTTCCTGCCATCTGATTGAGTATGCATGAAATAGTCTTCCTGAGATGTTAGCATAGGCTGGCTTATCTATGAAATTCACCGGAGTCCCTATTCTGCAGCAGTATTCCCCAGAACCGGGTAGAATAAAATTTTCTAAAAGGTAATCTGTGGGTCCAGAGTCAAGATTCTGTGTTCTTTTTATTTTGTATATTAAATATATATTTTTGTGTGTATATATGTGTCTCACACACATATATATAAAGGCAGGCCTGACATACAATCTGACAGCCACTTTGTGGATATCCTGTGTGTGGTTCTGCAAGCACATATGCAACACATGTTTACCATTGACCTCTAAAATCATTTAGTTTGCTCTTTGTCCTTATTACCTGAAACTGTGCCTTAATTACATACCTCTGAGAATTATTTTAAAGAATACTTAACAAAACACTTCAAGGCTGTCTAATAAATGCTTCTACCTATTAGTGTAGCAGAATTTTCTCCTTAACACTACAAATATTAATTTTGTATCTCTTACATTTCTCTCTTTTTAATGCCCAAGGAGACTTAGTTGAGAAACCAACACCTCCTTTCTGAGAAATGTGATCTTTTTACACCACAGCAGGATTTTTCATAAATCCTCAGCTACAGCCCTGTAATTTGTTTTACACCATCAACTCCCACATCATTCCTATATTATTATAAAATCTCAGCAGGTACAGCATAAATTTTAGAACATGAACTTTGAAACACTGAACTTTCCAGTCATCAGGACTTCAAGTGCTTTAAGAAAACAACCAGAGCTTGGAGAAAATTCAAGGAGTTTTCCCTCCAAGAAAGGAAATGGATATAGTTCCAGAAAAGCTGTATGAAAATAAGATGGGCAAAGGGTTGGGGTGTGATTTAAAGTTACAAGTCCTTTCAAACATTCTCAGTTAAATCTCATCCTAAACAGTAAAATTTTAAATCCATATAATTTTATAAGTTATTTTCAGAGAAAAATAAAAATATTTCCAAGGAAATTTAGGAGAATCTCAAGATACTTTCTTCCCCAATATTCTGAGCAGTAAAACCTTCAGAGGAACTTGGTTGGGAGGAGGTGTGCCAGTGCAATCTCTTTCTCTTCCGCTCCAAGCCCCTGCAAAGATTTCTCCAGAGGACAGCTCAGCCAGCTGCTGTGAAGAAGCACGTTAGGACTTGTCCAGCCACCCTGAGGCTATTATGAGGATTCCTAGCTAAAGGTTAGACTCAGCTTAAGGGTTGCCCTAACAGTGCTGATTCTGTGGTGATTTTGTTTATTTGTTTTATCTGATTTATTTCAACAGGAAATATCTACAACAAACCCTGAAAACTGAAATAAAATAAAAATAAGCTATTACTGTTTTGGAGAAGAGAAAAAAATCATAGTATCAGTTACTTGGTCTTCTAAAAATGCCAAAACTCAGCCAGGTGTGGTGGAGCATGCTTTGTCTCACCAGCCCTCTGGGAAGCTGAGGCAGACGATTAACAAGACAGAGTCCAGCCTCAGCAACTTACTGATGTAGTAAGACTTTGTCTTGATATTTTAAAACATTTGAAAGGGATGGGGGGAGGGTGTAGTTTAATGTGAAGGTTCTGGGTTAAATCCTCAATTACCACATGATAAATTGATGCTTGGAATGATCTCATTGAGCAATTTCTATGTGTTCAGATATCCAAGAAAGTTATAATCAGAATTGCCATATTCTCTATTTCACAGAGACTTTTTTTTTTTTTTTTGCGGTACTGGGGATCGAACTCAGGACCCTGCACTTGCTAGGCAAGCGCTTATTCCACTGAGCTATATCCCCAGCCCCGAGACTTTTTTATTTCCATGTTATTAGTTTTATAAATTCTCAAGAGGCCGCGAGTCTCAGTGTCTGAACCAACAGCTGCCCATAACATAAACTGAGGATCCATCCCCAAAGCTTTTAGAGGACAAGGGTAAACCTTCATGACCTTGGATTTGGTGCTAAATACTTAAATATGACATACTCAACAAAAGACAAAAAAAGACATGACACACAAGCAACAGAAGACAAAAAAGTAGAGGCTTTAGACTTCACCAAAAATACTTTTCTGAATCAAGTAGCGTTATCAACTGAAAAGCTGTTATGGTTGATACATTGTGTCAATTTGAGGAATCTAGAAGCTTAATTAAGTAACTCAGCAGTTCTACAGCCTGGGGTGCAAAGGACATGCCCTTAGGGCTCTAGGATGATGTTAATTGTGTCCATTGGAGAAGTTTAGGTTAACTAAGTGACTGAGCAGGGGACCAGGGTCCTTACTTTGTGTTTATCCTGAGCCTGTGCAAGAGGAGGGCATGGAGATGTCCCCTGGGTGTGGTTTGCCTACTTACAACTTAAGGGAGGAGAAGAGGCTTGTTCTCCCACCTTGTGCACTTGCTGCTCCTGCTGTCTCCCTCCGCCATGAACTGTGCCACCCTGCCTTGGAGCCAGCTGATTATGCACTCAAACCGCCATAAACTGTGAGCTAAATAAACCTCTGTTTCCTTAATTTTGGGTGTCAGGTATTTTGTCTCTGCAATGAGAAAAATGTAACCAAGGCGCTAACCTACAAAAGGGCAAAACATTTGCAAATAATGGACTTAGTAAGAATTTAACTTATTTATCCAAGATAAATAACAAATATATAAGAGGTAACAAAAAATACAGTAAATGTTTAAATTTAGAAAGTATTACTACTGTAAAAAGGACACACGAACATTAATCCCCCTCGAGATGCTCCCTTTTGCTTGGAACACACTTATCCTAACCTTGTCACCTTCAGAAACAGTTCTGGAAGACCTCTTTCATGAGCGGCTTTACTAGGTGTGACCAAAAATACTGTGAATGCTGCTGCTGAATGCCATCGAATGGAAAGAGAGTCTGATAAAAATACTGCGCTGTATCCTCGTCCACCTTATTTACTGGATGTTACAGGCTGTATATAGATGTCCCCCAGCACTCACAGGTAGGGCTTTGCAGAGTTGGTTGGATCTAGGGTGTGTGATGCTGGAATTATAGGTGTGTGGTACTGGATTAGTGCACTGATTGGTTTCTCATAGCTCTGGGTAAGGATAATGGGAAGACCCACCCTGGGTATGAGTGGCACCATGCAAAAGGCTTGTGGCCTGGATGGGGTAAAAAGGCCAGAGGCTTACCTTGCTGCTTGCTTTGCAATGGCCTGTTTCTCTTCTGTGATGCACCTCTGGTATCCTACCATGCCTTGGAGCCAGTGGACTGCAAAACTGAAACCTCTACAAACTTGTGAGCTAAAGTAAAACTTTTCTCCTTTAACTTGTGGGTGTCAGGCATGTTGTCTCAGCAGTGAAAACTGTAACGAAGACACTGAGTTTGTTACTCTGTAACTTCTGGCTCTTCCTCAAAGTCCACAGGACCATGACAAAGAAATGTTTCTAGTAGATCAGTATACAGAGGCAGACAATGCAGCACAACTAAAGACCCTCACCAAAGACGACTTCCTGAACCACTTCAGAAAGTGGCAAGAACAACGGGGTCCATGTTTTCTAAACAAAGAGGATTTACTGAGGTGAATTAGAGGCAATCCATCTTTTACTCTATTAATTATTTTTTAAATTTAAGAGCACTTCATATTTCTTTTTCACACTACATATAACAAGTACAAATCAACAACCCAAGGACAAAGAATTTTAAAAATAGGCTTAAAGTATTTGAATAGACCTTTCACTGAAGAATACACATAAATATCAAAAAACATACGAAAACAAAATAAACATATCATGAGTCATTAGAGAAATGCAAATCAAAGTCATAGTAAGAGTTCTCTTCATGCGTACTATGATGTGATAATTAATCACACAAAAATTTAGCAAATATTCTCAAGAAAATGAAGAAGCTGCAACACTCATACTTTTTTGATGAGAAAATATACTGGGGCAATTAGTGTTTAAAACCATAAGAGGAGCCCTCAAAATGTGAAGCATAATCACTGTATGATCCGGAACGCACACAAAGGAGTTAAAACAGGAAATACAGCAGATACATATAGATGATTATGCTTGGCAGCATTATGCACATCAACTGAAAGATAGAAACAGCCTATCAGTCTATCCTGGAAAGAATTAATTTAAAAAATGTGTTATATATCTACAATGGAATACTACACAGCTGTAGGAAGGAATCAAGCTCTGATATAAGCCATGGCACAGATGAACTTCAAAATACACTGAATACAACAAGCCAGGTAGAAAAGGACAAATATTATATAATTTCATTCATTTGAAGGGCCTAGACTAGACAAAACAAAAGAGACAGAAAATAGATTAAAAGTTGCAGAGAGCAGAGGGATAGGACAATGAGGGGTTATTGTTTAATGATTACAGGTTTTCTATTTTAGGAGATGAAAATGTTTTGGAAATAGCACTGATGGTCACACAAGGTGATTATAATGAATGCCACCAAATTGTACCCTTAAAGTGCTTAGAAACTACGAATTTTATGTTATGCATTTTATCTAAACAACAACAGAAAAGTTCTTTTAAAAAAAATACGGTAATGCAACTTGACCCAGAAAACCAAAGCCTCACTATAATTTGGCTCTTTTTATATTGGTCTTCAAAAGTTATCAATCTCCATTTAATCTAACTTTGCTTTGTACACCATGTTGAAAGGGTCACTTTTTACCACTCACCTGGACTTTTTATATTATGTCAAAATTCCTCCTAACACTATTCTACAATTTCAGTCCAGACTGAGATGAAGTGACCTCCTGGTAGCTTGTACTCAACTTTCAGCTGGCTTTTGTTTCCTCAATTATTTGTGTGCTGGTTTGATGTTTGTCAGCCAGCAGCTCGTCCCCCATTCACTTAATGGAGTTAAATAATTGTATAACCACCTGCTCACTCTTCTTGACTTTTCTGCTCCTGTCTTTCCCGTTCTTCCAGACACCAAAATAAGCAGAAATCATATGAAATAAATTCCCTTGTCACTGGGACCCTATGTGATTAACTGGCATTCATAATGTCTTTCTCCTGTTTTATATCAAGTGTTAATGTCTCCATTCCAGAAGAATTGCAAGCTGTTAGATGATGCTTTAATTTGCTAATACATAAATACTCACTACCTTCATGCAGAGAAACTCTGCTTTTAATTACAGCGTAAGTATAAGACCTACTCTACTACTGAAATTTTAAACAGTATCTAAGTATAATAATACATCTACAACATACATAGTTAACTTTTATTTTCCTTATTGTACTGTAGATTTTTTAGTCATAAAATAAAAAATATTAGAAAGTGTAAAAAATAAAACCATTGAAAAACTTAACAACAAAGAGGCATCAAGGTTATCTTTATATGCTAATTCAATGTTAAAACTCTGTACGTACACAGTTTTGGTCAAAAAGGAATTTCTTTCATTATGAACATCATAAGTTTATTCCAGAAAAATTGGGAAAATAATGAAATTAAAGGATATTAAAATTATTTTATCCTGATTTGGTGAAACAGTTTTTGTCTTTTTATTATGTATGATTCCAGACTTTTTGGTCCATTGATAATTCTGATTACAAAAACATATTAATTATATAAATTTGAAAAATAGAGTAATTTATGTAAAAAAACTTACTACTAGTGCAATATCCTTCCTAAAATGTAGATATGCCTTTAGTGACAGATAAAATTATCCCAAAGCAATTTTACATACTTCACTTAGCACCAGAGTATGACTATTTTCCAATGCATCAATTATTGTACTTAGGGATATCTTTTATTAATTATATAAAATGTTATAGACTACATTTATTATAATTTAACAATCTTATTTTCCATTATTTAATTGTCTTCTGTGCAGATTATGAGGGCACCAATTTTCTTGAGCTCTCACCAAAAAGTTATTGTTGTATCTCTAAATTTTTACTAATTTGATAGGTTAAAAGTGGTTTCTTCTTTTAGTTTTTATTTTAATTCAATTTTTTCTGTGATAATATTTGGAGGATTATAAACTGTGCTTTTGGTCATTGTCCAATAAGTACCATGAAAATTAGCCAGCAAAATATCCAACTTAAATATCCACTTAATGACTAGACACACAATGATTTTGACCTCTAGCTACAGTCCTTTTAAGAACCTTAACTATAAGTTTAAGATTTAGTAGAATAATGTGATATTGCCTTAGAGTCACAGCACTTCTGGTGGCAGAAGCCAGGTTAGTAACTGTGAATTCTCTGAAATTGGAGGCTTTGTTTATTGGCCCATTTAGCATTATGGCGAAGTTCTACCCTTTCCAAAGTCTTCAGGAAACCAGCTGACATACATCCTTTGCAAGTACATATTAGAAGAGCCAAGCTCCAGAAAACATTCTCCAAGTAAACTAATCTGATAAGAAAGTCTCAGGAATAGAAATAAATAAGAAAATTTTGTAAAAAGAAAACCCACAGATTAGGAAAAAATCCTAACTGGCTGTCTCTCAGACAAAGGTCTTCTATCTAGAACATACAAAGAATTAAAAAACATGAACTCCTACAAATTCAAAGAGCCAATCCAAAAATGGGCATCTGAGAAGAATACACACTTCTCAGATAAAGAAATACAAATAGCAAATAAATATATGAAAAAATGTTCTACATCTTTAGTCATTTGAGAAATGCAGATAAAAACAACATTGAAATTTCATCTCACCCCAGTAAGGTTGGCCAGCATCAAGAAATCATCCAATAACATGCTGGTGAGGCTGTGGAGAAATAGGAACTCTTCTCCACTGCTGGTGGGAATGCAGACTGGTGAAACCACTGTGGAGATCAGTTTGGAGATTCCTCAGCAAACTAGGCTTACAGGTCCCATTCAACACAGCTATTCCCCTTCTGGGTATTTTCCCAGAAAATCTGAAAACATCATATCACCATGATATGTGTACACCCATGTTTAGAGCAGCACAATTTTAATAGCTAAATCGTGGAAGCAACCCAAATGTCCATCCACAGAGGACTGGATAAAAAAATGGTGGCATTTTTATATAATGGAATATTACTCCGTTATAAAGAAAGACAAAGTGGAGGCTTTTATAGACAAATGGTCACAATTAGAGACAATACTCATAAGTGAAATAAATCAGATATGCATGTGCAAATAGCATATTGTATCATTAGTGTAAGAACCTGGAGGTGGGAATATAAATTAGGAGGTATGAAAGGAAACTGCTCACAAGTAAAGAGCAATCGGGATGAGGGGAAGGAGAAAAGGAAGAGAGGGATAGCTATGTAAGAACATATATATATGCAGGATGGTGAACATGGTTGCACTATTGTCTCATGTTGCTTTATTGTAAGGAACAATCAATGATTAGTTGTTTAATCAATCTTGTATATCTATTTGCATTATCCTGAACATACACTTTGAAGTTATCAATGTGTAATACAACAACCATTGTTAATCCCCTGTCACCTTATCTGTAATTCAGTTTTTATACTGTTCTTGTGCTACTTTGTGTCTGTTTGCTAATGTTTTCATTCTTTTACTTTTAGAATTAAAAAATAAGAAAATTTCACTATTAATCACTCAGTGAGACATTTCTTTTTACATTGGATGTGGATTATTTACACTGACCTTTGATCCTTTTATGTTGCCTTTGTTTAAAAGGCCAAACATTTTCATTGTTAGATATTGTAAAATAAAGCTCCTTTTAAACCTCTACATATATATCTATCAATTTCTCTGCTAAGTCAGCCTTACTGTATGGCATATACTTTTTTTTTTTAGGTTACTTCTTACAGATAATTTTAATTCCTACATGAAGAGTTAACTTCTGAATAATTGGTTTCATTTATAAATTTCCAGAAATAGATGATAAGGGTAAGAGTGATTACATGGATCCAAAAATAGACATTTCTTTTTTTTTTTCTTTCCTTCTCTTTTTGGTAGAATCCATTAAGTGTTGTACATCTGTGACTCCAAGCATCCTTTTCTCTGGTCTTGGCTTCATACACCAATTCATTTCTTGCAATTCATGATGTATCACCTGTGATGGAAGGAAGGTAGTTTGCTCTCAGGTTCTACAAGAAACCATAATGTGGAACCATTCATTATTGTTCATCAAATATTTATCGGGCATCTGTGTTATATTAAATACTATTGTAGGCATTGAACTACAACTTTTGTGATAATCTTTGATTTGGGATACTGGAATACCCTAACAAGAGGTTAACAGAGTCTAAAGAGAAAAGCAGAAGTATGGAAAATTATTTTAATATGTTTGCTGTGATCATTTATAACAAGTTTCCTCAAGAATAATTTTCAGCCTTTATCATGGACTTTCTATCTATCTAAATTTCAGAAAGTGAAATTATATTTACTGCTGGATTTAGCAAATAGATTTCCTACTGACCAACTCTATAAAATTTTCCTGCTGAAATTTGCAGTCCCAACGCCTCATCTTCTCCCCGGCCTACTTTCTGTCTTTCATTGTACCTAAACACACATGATTCAGTACAAAAGAAATTATGTTAAAAGGACCAACTAATGCTTAGTGTTCCAGGAATGATGCTAATGAAAAGGTTTACACAAAAAGCAATCTTCAGGAAGAAAGAAAAAGATGGCAGATTGGACCTTTCATGAGAACATCAGGAAGGAAAGAAAAGAGAGTTCTGGAAATGGAAAATATGTATACTAGGTGAAGAAAATATAGTATATACCCTGAAATTAAAGCCAATAAAACCACAATGAACTGAATTCCTTAGGAACCAGAAAAGGTGAACTCACTTTACTGTTAGTTCATTAGTGCATATTAGTAATACAGAACAGTGAGATTGGTTTTGGCATATTGCTATATGGATATAAAATATTTTGATTGTTTTCTCCCTCATTATGCCTTTCTCCTTTTTCTCCTCCTCCCTTTGTTCAAATGCATCAATTATTAGCAAAATATAGACAAACCAAATCCAATGGCACATTTAAAGGTTTATACATGCTCACCAAATAGAACTTATACTAGGAATACAAGCATAGTTCAATAAAAGAAAATCAACTCATGTAATCAAATGCAATTGAAGCAATTCATTTTATGTAAGATTTTCTCAATAAGATTAACAGTAGGCTTCTCATTTAAAAAGTGGAATCCAAAGGCAGTAGAGGCTGGGTGTGGTGGTGCATGCCTATAATCCCAGCACTCTGGAGGCTGAGGCAGGAGGATTGTTGTGATTTTGAGACCAGCCTGGGCTGCAAAGTGAGCTGAAGGCCAGTCTGAACTGCATAGTGAGATTCTGTCTCAAAAAACAAACTAAAAAAACAGGAAAAAAAAAAAAAAACCCAAAGCCGGTAGATATTTTTGAGTGACTAAAAATAAAAAAAAAATCAAGTATTGTATCTATGAAAAATCTGTATCAATCAAAAAAAATCCTTCAATATAGGTCCTTTAATTTTCCCAGATAACTAACATAAAAAATACACAATCGGCAAACTTTCAGTACCAAAAAGTGGTAAAGAGTGTCCTCTAGGGTGAACTGAAAGGGTACTAAGTACTAACTGAAATTTATGCAGAAAGAAAGAATCCCTAAAGTTAACTAAATAGCTGGTCATTAAAGAAAATGCAAATGCATTTTTGTTTGTTATTCTTTTTTCTCTTTCATGATATTTCCATAGCAACCATAAAGGTTGAAAAGCAAAACAAAACATACACACACACACACACACACACACACAGAATATCTAAGAACTGATGGGTTTTTGTGAGATTCAGTCTACAATCAGCTGCTTCTGAGGCAGGAAGGGCATGCTGGGAGAGTCTGTGGTAGAAAGCTGCCCACATCAGGGCAGCCAGGAAGCAGAGGGTGGGGAGGACCCAAAGTGGGAAGGAACCCCTTCTGGGTCCCACCCCCAGTCACCCACCTCTTTTGCGTCTCTGATCAGGTCCGTTGCAGCATCACTTTGGCTTCAGCAGTGGTTTACCTCATTGATGAGTTTAGGTCCTTTCTGATCCTATCACCTCTCAAATCCCAACCTCTGAACATGCGAAACTTTTGAGGTACATTCTAGATCTAAACAGTAACAAGATATAATAAAAATAAGACAAGGTTTTAGCATATCATTCTCAGGAAAAGTCATTATACAGATGAAATTATGATTGTAAAAAAAACCTAATCCAAAACTTACCAGAAATTTTGCCCTGATAATTATAAATCTGCCTTTTCTAAGATACATATGGAACGCTCATAATAGTTAAAATGTGAGGTCACAAAAAAAACATCAGCTAGTTTCATAAAATAGGAGTATTATGATCTGTGGTATCTGGGCTGAGAGAAATAAAATTAGGAATCATGATAACACCTTTTAAATGACCTTGCTAATTGTGGATTTAAACCATCCCAGATTTCAGCAAGTAGCTGACTAAAGGAATCTGGTACTCTTGGCTACAAAACATCAAGACAAGGGAAAGGCAATAGCTGTTTTGCTGAAGCTTTCTGACAGAGAGCCATGTATAGTAGGGCTATGGCAGAAGTGCTACAGAGCACAATATAAGGTGGACCTTCCCCAAAAGGGAGCTAAGCATACAACATCTGTCATTTTGCTTCTCTAGATAATCTTGGAACCAACAAGAAAGTTGCCCGAAGGGAAAAGTGTAAAGAAGAGATTCCCAGCATTCCCCAACCATGCCACAGATACCTGAGGTATTTACTCCTAGAGACACAAATGTTCAGCCACCTTGACCTCAGAATACAGTTAGACCACCTGCCATGAACTGCTCACCTATACAGGCTTAGGGATATAGACAATCTTCCCCATTTCAGCACCCAGAACCGACAAAGACACAAAGAAATTTATCCTAAATGGCTTAGACCATGAAGGGAAAGAACAGGGCAGCATTCCCTCCTTTCTGTGACCCCCAGAAGCAACTGAGCAGCTTGATTTTAGAATCTGGGCCCAAAGGCCCTGAGAAGTAGATGCCCTATTCTGCTCTGCCACCCTTGATTTCAGGAAGGAGCTGGAAAGGCCTGCCTGAACAGTGTGATCCCCAGGGACTGTGTTCATTTAACTGTGCAGGCCTCAGACCCTAGTAGAGGCCCTCTAGAGCTCATTCCTGTAGCATAATCCCCATACACCCTCAGACACTGACAAGTGCTCTGCCCTGCACAGACTTGTGACCACCAGTGAGGCCTGGCACTCACACAATTCACAGAAAGAGATCAGTGTTCCATACTTACAGCTGGAGGCACCATTCCCAGGGCTGGTGATGAATCTACCCGACCTGAAATAGCTACACTGCAGCTGGCAGTTCTGTGTCATGTCTTCTGCACCCTTGGCCACTGAGATATCCACAGATATTTCTAATGTTGATTACTGCTGATGAAGATACAAAGACACTGCACAAAAGCACTCACCTAGAACCAAAACAAAGTCAGCATATACAAAAATACTACAGGACACTTTTCTACCAGAAATGTTTTTGCTATGAAAGCCACTCCATAAAATGGGTAGAGGACCTAACCTGTAAAATGCACAAATATCAGTGTAAGAACACAAGAACTGTATAAAAAAAATCCAAGATGACTATTATAGTTTGTGTCTAGATGTCCCCCCAAAGACTCATGTAGTCATGGGGCCTGGCTTCTAGAGATATGATTGATTCATGGTCCAGTGCTAGGATTATGGATGTGAGTGCTACACACCAATCCTGGGGTGGGTAGCCTGCATACAATATAAGGGAGGGAAAGAAGCTTTCTCTCTTTCCCCTATACTCCTCCTTTTTTGCTTTTTTTTTTTTTGCTTTTTTGCTGTCTTCTGTTTCCCCCGTGCCACCCTGCCTTGGAGCCAGCTGTTTACTAATTAAAACTTCCACAAACTGTGAGCTAAATAAACCTTTCCTCCTTTAAACTTGGGAGTTGGATATTTTGTCTCAGTAATGAGAGAAAAGTAACAAAGATAGAATTTGGTACCATAGAAGTGGGCTCATTGCTGTGACTATACCTGACCATGTGGTTCAAGAGTCTTTGGGAATGGCCTATGGGAAGAATTTGGAAAGGTTCTGAGATGTCACCTGAAAGAATAGAGCTGGAATGCCTTAGACTGTATGGGAGATTCTGGTCAGAGCTCAGAATACCAGAAAGCTGATAGAAATCCTGCCAGTACACAGCAGGCTCAGAAAGTTTCTGCTGGGAAGAAGGACCGCATTGGTTATTGGACTCCAAATGATGTATGTTATGGCTTGACAGAAAGTTTGTCTGCATTTTGCTCTTGTCCAGAAAGTTTTCCTGAGACTAAGATGAACTATGCCAGACTAATTAATCTAGCAGAAGAAATTTCAAGGCAGTCAAATGTTAAGGTGTTGCCACAGCTATTGTTGGGGGCTTTTAGCCAGATTTATATTGTGAATCAAAAGCAAAGAGCCCAGTAGGGTGATTTAAAATGTTGTGATAGTTTAGCCAGGAAAAAAGCTCTAGTAAAACTGTAGACTGCAAAGATAGAGCTGAGGAGATTTTGATTCCTGAGGAGGAACAGGAGAATATAAAAGATGGCCTGAGGGCATCACAAGAAGCAGCCAGTTTCACCCTCTGCAGCCTCAAACTTGCAACAGTGAAAGACTTTGCTTTGAGGAGAAAGTCTCAGACTTCCATGTTTCAGAATGGTGGCAGCATACAGACTTTGTTCCTCAGAATCAGGTTGAGAGTGCTCAGTGATCCAGGCACTCAAGCCCTACAGCCAAGAAAGAAAGCCTGGCTATTGCTCCACCTGGTGGCAAACCTTGGCATCATCCATGTTGCTCTGGTTTTGGATGCATGCAGAATGCAAGAGTTGTGGGGTTAAAGAGGATTCCACCCTGATCTCAAAAGGCCCGGGAGGCCAAGCAGTGTATCCCTGAGAGGGCTCTGTGTGAAGATGTGAATGAGAAGCCAAAGGTACAGCGAAGAACTCAGAAGTTTGAAAGGCCAGAAGCATGGATCATCTAAGGAAAGCAACAAGGATTGAGCAGAGCAGGCCTACAAGAGAATCCATTAGAACTACAACCACCAGAAGAGCTATAGGAGCAGAGTCGTGCAAGCCCTTTGAACCTTATGACTTGCTGAAGGTTGCTTTGGATGTTCCACATGGAACTACAGGACTAAATGTTTGTTCTGCTAGATTTTGGACTTGCTTTGGTCCCAGTGCTTTTTATCTCCCTGTTTGTACCTTTGGGAATGGTAATGTTTATCTTGTTCCATTGATTGTTGGAAGTGTTTAACTTTCTTTTCATTTGTACAGGGGCTCACAGATAAGAGTTAGCCTCATATTTTAGAGGAGACTTGGGACTTGAACTTTTCAGCAATGGTAAAACTGTTAAGACTTTGGCAACTCTTTGACATGGACTAAATGCCTTTTGCATAAAGGGATGCTCATGAGTCTTTGAGGAGCAAGGGGTATAATGTTATGGTTTGTGTCTAACCCCCAAACCTCATGCTGTCATGAGTGTGGGCTTCTAGAGTCTGTGACTGACTCATTGTCTGGTGCTGGGATTGTGGGTGTAAGTGCTATACCTGCTCTGGGGCTTGAAGGCTGCATACAATATAAGGGAGAGAAAGAGGCTCTCTCTGTCTCTCTCTCTGTCTCTCTCTCTCTCTTGCTCTCTCTCTCTCTCTCCCAACACTTTGATCTCCCATTTTTTTCTCTTGTTGCTTTTACTATCTCTACCACCATGAACTGTTGCCCTCTGCAGTGTGCCACTCCGCCTTGGAGCCAGCTAATTATGGACTGAAACTTCCATAATGTGTGAGCTAAATAAATCTTTCCTCCCTTAATTGTGGTCATCAGATATTTTGTCTCAGCAATGAGAGAAAAGTAACTAAGATAATGACATAATGTCCCATAAACAAGACAATAACTCCCTGGCAACATACCCTGAAGAAGAGGAAATCAACGTATTAATTGACAAAGACTTCATACAAAGATGTTAAGGAAATTCAGTGAGATATAAAAGATTGCAGACAGTTCAATGAAATAGGAAAATAATTTATGACATAAATGAGAAATTTAGTAGAAATAGAACCATAGAAAAGAGCCACTCAAAAATCTTTGAAATAAAGAACTTAATAAGTTAATACTGTTGAGAGCCTCAAAAGCAAATTAGATAAGGCAGAAGATCTTGAAAAATAACCCTGTCAAATTTTACAAAAAAGGACAAAAAGAATGTCTTCAAAATTTATGGGTCAACATTATACAATCAAATATTCACATTATAAAACTTCTAGAGGAAGAAGAGTGGGGAAAAGGAGATGGCATACAAAGTCTAATCAATAAAACAATCACTAAACATTTGCAAAATCTTGGGAAAGACATCCAGAAAGCTCAAAAGATCCATAGTTGATTAGATTTCAAAGGATCCGCACTGAGGCATCATACTCAAACTGCCAAAAGTATGAGACAAAGAAAGCTTTGTACAAATGACAAGAGAAAAGTGGTAAACCAGTTATAAGGGGATTCCCTCTTAAACTAAAAGCAATGATCCTGGCAGAAACCCTAGAGGTCAGAAAAAAACAATATGTGAAGCCTTGATTAACAGCAAAAACAAAAGCTTATTACTAACCAGAAATACCATACCCAGCAAAACTTTTCTTCAGAAATGAAGGAGCAATCAGTGCTTTCCAAGACAAGCAAAATCTATGGGAATTTATTACCACAAGAGCAGCCCTACAAGAGATACTTGAAGTTCTATGTAAGAAGAGGGTAATACTTGTCATCGTGAAGTCATGAGAAAACCCCAAACCCAACAATAGAACAGACACACAAAAGGGGGTGAATAAGACCTCACAGACACAATAAATCACTAAATAACAGGGGCTAACAAGAGAGACAGAAAGAAAGAATACGCAACCACAGCCAAGAAGAAAACTGAGCAGGAGATTATATTTTTCTCTGCAATACCAATCTTAATGTAAATAAATTAAATTCCCCAGTTAAATGATATATACCAGTTTAATGGTGAAAAAAAAAACTATATCTAATATGATTCCTACAAGAAAGTGACTTTATTAGCAAAGACATTGGCTGAAAGCAAAGGGACAGAAAAATACATCCCGTACAAACAGAAGCCAAAAGCAAGTAGGAGCAGCTATACTTCCTTACATCAGATACAATAGAATTTAAATCGAAAACTGTAAAAAGAAACAAAAAATGTCACTATGTAGTGGTGAATGGACTGATTCAACCAAAGGGAATAACAATTGTTAGTATGTGTGTAATCACTGCTGCGGCACTGGATCATATAAGCCCACAATTATTAGATCTAAGAAGAGAGATAGACTCTAACACAATAATAGCTGGAAGCTTCAGCATTTCATTTTCATTAAAGAGTAGATAATCCAGCAAATAAAAAAAATCAGTGAA
>PVLD010031407.1:0-15762 GCA_004027595.1 Dinomys branickii | reverse complement strand
TAAATTTGCATGTCTGTATATGGGTCCATACATCTACAATTCGAAGATATCAATGGATAAAGCAACAACTACTGTTGAGACCATATCACCTTGTCTATAGATTAGTTGTGATTGTACTATTTTCTATGATAATGGGTGTCTGTTTGTCAATATGTTTTTGTACTTTTATGTTTCTAAAATAAAAAAAAAAAAAAAATTTAAGGGCAAATAGAAACTGTTTCATTTATTCCAACCTAAAATAATTAATTGCTTAAATCATTAATTCTTTCAAAATTCATTTTTCCAGCATTGTGACTGATAAGCAAAAAAAAGTCTAATATTTAGCAGAAAGTATTCCCTTCCTCATGAAAGTTTTAAATGTTTCTGTGGGTACAGAAACATATAAAGCAAAAGTTATTATGAATTATGTTGTGTTTTTTTTAAAAAGTGCAATACGTTATAAAATGTATAATTGCAGAAATAAATGCAATTTCAAATGGACGGCACGGGGACTCCTGCAAAGAACAAGACATTCAGCTTGATCATTAAGACGAAGTAGGACTTTCTTTGGAGGAGGAGCTCGGCGGTGAGGGACCTTGTCAGGAGAGAAGGAACCGCAGGAGTGCCGGCTTTTTGCTGTTACTTCTCTTCCGGTTCCGACATCACTACATTCCTTCAAGGCGCAGAGTCATCACCAACCCTTGCACAACTGCTTTCTCTCTTTATTTAGTCCTTTGTTTCGATTCCTTTTCTAAAAATATTATTTTAGAGATAAAAGAAACAAAGTAGATTAACAAATGCATAGATATAAACAAAACAACATAAAAACAATACAGAATTTCAGACAGGGTGAAAGCAAATTTACAGTGGTCATTGCATTACATGATCTGATCTTTACATTGGTTACTCAGATAAGCAAATATAGACATGCAAGAATGATCAAACAGAACTGTCATGCTCAGGAAAGCAATAGAAATTAATAGTACAATTATCCCGGCCATCTTGTGTGTATATATATGATGTTTACACATGTGAGTTTTATTTATTTCACTTATGAGCATGGTCTCTGGTGGTGACCATTTACTTATGAAAATCATGTACCAAATAAAGTCAAAATGAATTAAAGATCTAAATATTAAAAGAACAACATTAAATCTACCAGAAGAAAAAGTAGGTAGAAGTCTTGAAGACATACAGGTAGGCAGAGAGATCGTGAACAAAAATCAAACTGCATGGAAAATTCTTCAAAGAATCAATAACTGTAGTGCTTCTTTTTTTTTTTTTTTTTTTGGTACTGGGAATTGAACTCAGGACCTTGTGTTTGCCAGGCAGGTGCTTGTGCTGCTAAGCTATATCCTCGACCCAAGAATCAAAAACTGAGATCTCATCTTACTGAAATGATTTTGCACATCTAAATAAATCACCAGCAGATAAAAAAGAAAACCTAAAATTGGGAAAAAATATTAGCCAACTGCCCCTCAGACAAAGGACTTCTATCTCCAATGCATAAGGAATGACAAAAATAATCAGGCCCCAGACTTCAAAGACCCCATCCAAAAATGGGCATCTGAGGTGAGCACACACTTCTCAGATAAAGAAATACAAGTGGCAAGTAAATATATGAGAAAATGTTCAGCATCATTAGTTATTTGAGAAATACAAATTAACACAACATTGAGATTCCATTTCACCCCAGAAAAAATGGCTGTCATCAAGAAATCAACCAATAGCAAATGCTGGAGGGGCTGTGGGGAGAAAGGAGCCCTTTTCCACTCGGTGGGAACACAAACTGGTGCAATCAGTGTGCAAATCAGCCTGGAGATTCCTTAGTAAACTAGGATTAGAAGTCCCATTCAACCCAGCTATTCCCCTTCTGGGTATTTTTCCAGAAGAACTGAAAACATCGTATCACAGTGATATATGCACCCCTATGTTTATAGCAGTGCAATTTATAGTAGCTACACTGTGAAAGCAACCCAAATGAGCATCAACAGAGGAATGGATAAAAAAGCTGTAGTATTTTTATATAATGGAATATTACTCAGCTATAAAGAAAGATAAACTCCTTTGTTTAGATTCTTGACTCCAAATTTCTTCCTCACATCATTCTGACAACTTAATACTCTCTTTTCATTTTACCTGTTGACTTTAAAGTATGTACCAGTGGTGTAAAAGCATGTCTTGTCAGTTTATATGAATTTCACTTTATCTTATATGACATAGAATAATTTATCACTGTTTTACTTTTTTTTTCAAGTTGCTGTTGTATGATATGTTCCGCACTTTGCGAACATAGAGCCCAGCACTCTTAACCACTATGCAGGACTCAGTGGTCTCCTCTATGTTTTGGTTTCTCTTCCCCAGCTAGATCTACACTTACTTTTTTCTAGCACTTTGAGCGCTCATTCCTCTAAATGTCTGTGCTGGATAAAGCATTATTAAGGTCATTGCAGCAACACTAACTTTCTTCCTTTCTACGGAGCAGAAGTCACAGCGTTTGTGTGGATGACTGTTGGGGTTTCTTGGCCGGTACTAAGGTGACGGGTGCAGCTACACTCCTCATCCGAGGTCCCAGCACCTCCTTCAGTCTCGGGGGCTTTTGACTGATTTCATTTACAGGATGCCGGAGTTTAGGGCAAAGTGCGCCCTCGCTTTCTGGCTCTTAGGTACCATTTGCTCTGTTTAGAGATGTGGTTCTTCTCCTATAGCTGGTCCTAGTGTAAACGTTTGTTTCTTCTAGGCCTACTGAAGTGTGTCTGCCTGACTTTTTTCTCTTTGACTAACAGGAGAAAGCTCTGCGTTTAAAGTCCCCATGTGATTAAGTTAGGATCACATGGAATCACTTTGTATCTTAGGAAAAATTGTACCAGCCAACATAATATAAACTGGGTAATTACTTCATCTAGTTAACAGTTCTGTGGATTGTACAGGCAGATGTACCAGTGGGGAGAATCTTTGGAATAAATTGAAATGCTTTCTAATAAGTATCCCATGTAAGAATTTATTTGTATATATGACTAAGAAAAAAAAATCACAGGATCAGATGATACATGGATTCCCGATGTGCTTCAGGACAGAGTAGCGGGTTTGAGGCCTGAGGCCTGGCATATGGCTGATACACGGGTACCAAGCTGCAGAGGAAGGTAGAAAACAAATTACTTATGGTATTTTATTCCCCTACTAGTGACTTCAGAAATGATTTAAACTTACTTAGTCATTCTATAGCACATTAATTCTGTTAGCAAAATTTTGATGCAAATTAATCAAAACAAATAATATTGTCTTTTTCCCTAGCTAAAACAGTAATTTAGAATTTAATATTAGCAGATCAGTGAGTGCTATATTTAATGAACTTTTCTTTCCCTTTCTTCTCTTTCTTTTCTCAAAATTTTGAAAAAAAGAGTCAGAACATAATTTTAGCTGCACTAACATTCATTAATGTCTTTCTTTCCTTTCATTAGTCAAGAATCTATGTCCGTTTGTGTTTTATTATTTAACAAAAGCAGGTTGAGAAAAGTACTTAAAATATACAGATTTTACTCAAACTTCTGCACAAATTAGTCATAATATAAGAACAATAAGGAGGAAAAATCAGTTTAACCACTTAAGAATAACTTGCTTAGTCGTTCATGAGTTTTTGTATTTGTGTGCACATATGTTGTTTTGTTTTACAGTATTTTGCTTAGAATATGGAAAATAAGACAGATGAGTTTAATTGGCAAACATATCAGAGCGACACAACATGATTTAGTTAATAAATATCTTGTGAAGGAACAAAGGAAGGTGTATAAAATCAAAAATATTGCCAAGGGGATACATTTTATAGATACTAAATATATTTGAAGAACTTTTAGTATTTACAAAAGTATGTTTATTTTCACATTTATTTTTGCTCTCTGTTTCCCATGGCCTTACACAGTAAAGAAAATCCCAGGAGAAACTTCTCCCTACTTTCATCCTGACTCAGCGCTTCATATTGACTATTCTTATCTTTATAGCCTGAGCTCTCAGCCTTCTATTCTAATTAATAGTGATACATCAATAGAATCTCCTTCAGTGACAAATTTTCTGCTGCTCTGATACCCTTAAACCCAGCTAATTGTGTTAACAATTGGTAAACAATTTTATAATTATCAGAGACTTATGTCTTCATGTTTTTCCACATCTTATTTGAAAATTTGCAAATTCTGCTTCCTGTATCTTTTGATAAAGACTGGGTTAGATGTGTGTTCAGGTAATGCGGAGAGTGCTAAGCCCTCAAGTTCTGGAGTAAGTGATTAAAGCAACAAGCAAAATGAAAAATAATTTTTGAGCCATTATGTATGTACTGGAGCGACAGGAAGTTAAAGAGGAAATAGTGCTCCCTCGGTTTCTGTCTCACCGCATCCCTCCAATCCAGAGCCACACCAGGTCCCTTATGGCACGATGCTAGCCAAGGTGTGAATGTCAGCATGAACAGAGACTTAGGACCATTTCACCACAGAAGGACCTCGGACAAAGGCTCGTGCAGTGCTATGGACCTGGAGTCTAGTAGAAAGGAAGGAGAGAAAGACCACTAGTGCAAAAGTGAAAATACTGAGTCAGAGGCACCATCTGCCAAGGACCTCTGCCAAGGAACCCTTTCCTCTGGTCAAGAGGACTCCGCATGAAAACTAGTGAGATAAGAAAGAACTCAGGTGAAAGGAGGGTCAGCCAGAGAAACCACTGATCTTGATTAAAAACTCCTTCAGGGTCTTCAGTTATTTTGCTGAGCGTAAATTTAGTGTAGAGAGGGCAGCTTCTGCTCTGAGGCCTGCAGGGAAGATCTCTGCAACCATATATGATGGGGCCTGAAGACAGCATGGGCACGTTTTAACTAGGAGTCAGGCCCCTCAGCGTCTCTACACCTCATTGTCCAGGCTCACTGAAGTCCTTCAGAGTTATCTGAATTTGCCCACCCGCTTGTCTTTCTGTTTGCTAATTTCCACTCTACTGGCTCTGATGCTGGTA
This sequence comes from Dinomys branickii, assembly GCA_004027595.1. NCBI lineage: Eukaryota > Metazoa > Chordata > Mammalia > Rodentia > Dinomyidae > Dinomys > Dinomys branickii. Next base: position 10,794 of record PVLD010031407.1, on the reverse strand, counting down.
AACGTTCATATCTGATGCTCTTCCTTGTTGAACTTCTTTCTCTCTCCCTATGCATTAGCAGGCAACTTTGACTTACTGTAAATTCATTAAATCAATAAATTATTACATTAGCCTAATTTTGAATCATAGAAGAATTTAGTAGTTTACAAAGGAGTTAAACTCTAAAATGCCAAGTTAAACCTGATTTTAGCAACTGGTTATAAATTATTGATTAAATGTTAGAACCTAAGTTACCTATTATATTGGCAATAAAATATCTTACATGTTAGACATTTTAAGTTTTACATGTTCTTTCCATTGTTTTATGAAATATTTCATGAAATATTTAAGACTCAAAATTTTCCATTGAAACATTTTAAGATATTTCAAAATATTTTAATTGGAAAATTTTTTCTTAAGACATTTTAATGAAAAATATTCTTATTTTAATGCATCTTATATCATCCAATGTACAACCTGCTGGTAAAACTGTTAAAGCAAACCCATTTAGGACCCCTCTTGTCACTTGGGAGCTATTCTTACCCTCATTCTTATTTGCCAATAAATTTTCCTACTCTTAAAAAAAGGAAAAAAATATATATTTGTGAATCGTCACTTTTATATCAAACCACACTTCCTGTTAGAATTTGGTTAGAATATTTTTGAATGACAATTTCTTAATAGTCACTCACAATTTGCTTTTTAGATTTATAAATATTTTATAAGTGACGGCACCAGTGAGTCTGATTATAATGGGCCCAAAAGATTAGATGATGCAGGTCATACTCTCCTGAATAAAATATCCCATTTTAATATCACAGATTGCCATTTTAATCAAGAAAAATGTTACCAATATTAAAATAATATTCAATATAGGCTAGACAAAAATTAAATTTTTAAAAATATGTAAAGTAAAATCATACCAAAATCTAGGCAATGTTTCTGAGATATTTTTGGTATGTTTTAAATTTTAGGAAATAGGTTATTTTAAGATTATAAATTTATTATCATTTGAAATGGTAAGTATGTTTCTGCAGTTTGCTAAAAATGTATTAAAAGTGATTCTTTATTTCTACTGAATAGAGTTTTGTTTGCTTCCTTGCAAAAGTTTGTATTCAGAAGACATATATTATGAAAATTTATTAGTGATGTAGTATGCAGATGCCATTTCAGCCCTTTCTTCTTGAATTTAGAGGATTTAATGGCTTTCATACACATATCTGTATGTTCCTTCATTCATCTTGGTATTTGATTTAGTTGATTAAGAGTATCTGAAAATTTAATCAGTATTTGCATACTTTACATACTATATTGCCCATACAAGGTTAGAAAGTTGGGCTTACACATAAACCAGAGTAAGAAGTATAAGAGCAAACATGAAGACAGACTCCAATGAATATTATGAACAGAAATGAAGAATCCTCAATTTTAATAATATTCATGTGCAATAATTTGTATTTCATATTCAATATTACCAGAAATGGTATTATAATAAAATGATACAACTAGGTGTTGCCAAACAAAATGGAAATTTTCTCTTGAACAAACACCATTGTTTGCCCAAAATGTCAGTGACATTGTAGACAACTGAAGGTTGTGCTACTTTGGAAGGAGTAATAGGTAGAAACACTCTGACATGGTCACACCAGCTGCCTAGTGAGGTCACTGCAGAGCTCTAATTAGGCTGCAGGAGGAAGCCAGTTGCCCAGGCTCAGCTTTTGTCCAGGAGCTCATGAAAAATTACATGATGCCTTCATTTAAACATTGAGGATGTTCTCCATCAAAAAACTTCTCTTGAATTTTATTTAACTCACATCTATACCCTTGGAAACTCTGAGCTGAAAAGTTCTGGGAAGATCCTAGTCACAGCATCTGTTCATGGATGAAAAGTTAACATTCGGTGAGTTCAGAACTTGTCAAAATGTATGTGTGATGATTCATGAAGTAGGCGTGATGGGATCCGTGTGGTTAATGAGGCTCCAGTGCACCCCCAGAACATGGGTTTCTCCACCCAGTTGATGTTTCACAATGACAAAATATTGCTCAAAATTTCAATATCACATGAATTTTGCATCTCCTCCTGGGACTATGATTAATTAAGATGTAAATGGATACATTTTATTCCTTTGTCATTGTCTTTTCAATATTAAGAGGTATTTGCAGTAAAGCTGGAGAAAATCCTGACAGGAAGAGAATAATCTGCTCTCATTGCCTTCCGGAAACTGACCTTGTACTTGTGTATTAATGAATGTTTTTTTAGTGAATTATTGTGGTTTTGATATTCAAAGGATAAGAATTTTTAGTATTAATTTGAATATTAATTGAGTAGATGAAATATGTTTTTCCCAAAATAATTTTATAAATTCACCACTATGCTCACTTATATTGATTAGTAAAGATCTTTTAAAATATAATCTAATAAAAAGTCTTGTCATTTTATGACTGTAGAATCACATAGTCATGGTTATTTTCACTATTCTTTACCTGAAATTGTTTGCATAAGAGTCAATAGGGTTTCTTAATGTTCTTCTCAAATATTTGTATTTGTATATTGATATATATTGAAATAAAGTTATGTGTAAAACCATATAACTAAGTACACACATATGCAAAGATAAGAAAACTCATATATCTATTTAAATAAAGCAAGTATAATATGTATTACGTATTCAGCACTTGGGAGCAAGACAGACAATGTTCTGACTTGTAGCCCAGCACAGCGCCTGCCCGGCAAGCACAAGGTCCTGAGTTTGATTCCCACTAGAAAAAAATTTAAAAATACATACATATGTATATATGTGTATATATATATATATGCATATGTATATATATGTATACATTTGAATATGTATGACATATTCATATACATATATGCGTATACATTTGAATATGTATGTGTATAGTCATGGTAGAGAGAGAGAGAGAGAGAACAGGATAGATAGGTAGATAGAGAAACTCTGGGTAGTAGCTAACATTTCAGATAATTTAATACAGTCTATTGTCATTTTTCGAATTCAGAAGCAGTGGCTTTCCAGAACCTCATGACTCACAACTGGAAATGATGGATGTCAGTTCTAGTTTGTGCTTCAAAACATGGTCCTTTCTATCTCTTACTCTATTCCGTTGTCTTCGTTCCTTTCTATTGCTTTAATATCTGAGGCTGAGATCTTTATTGCAGTAATTGTGTGTATTTAGTTCAAAGTACCAGGCATTCAAATGTAAGATACAGATATCTGCCAGGCTCTGGTGATGACGGATGGCATCACAAACATGAGAGCGCCTGGGCCAGAAACATCCAGGGAGGATTCAGGTTTTCTCACGACAACTCTTGTGAAACTTCTTGTGAAAGCGATCAGGAGCATACTTCTACAAGAAAGCCAATAATTGTTCATTACACCTACTCAATTTCAATCAGACTTTAGCACTTAAAAGTTTTAACACTTGTCCACATTGCTACACTGTGGAGCAAGGTATGAACAACCACATGAAAGCTTCAGAATGAGCCATCTCCACGCCATAGCTTAATCCAATAAAAGCTTAACATATTATCATATGCCTGAATAAGTTATGAAATGTCAAAACTTCCAATATTATAATAGGATCTAGGGAGAAAATATTTATTTAATTAGTCCATTAAGTATTTCCCAACTAAAAAAGAATTACTTAGTCAAAATAGTATTGAAAGACTGTCAGACTCTTATATTTCTGTGAAGTTCATATTGAGATTCTTTCTTTTTAAAAGCTAAGGCTCTGCCCAGGTGTGTGGTGCTGCACTTGACCATGGGGAAACCAAGCATGAGCGATCGCTCAGAGTCCAGGTCCAGTTCTAACTACAGGAGGGGCCTTGGGGACCCTTCAGCGTGAAAAAGCCTCAGGAAAAGAATGGCACTCACCCAAATCTTCTGTGGCTTTTTATTGATAGAACCAGAAAGCGATAAACAATATCTGTGCAGGAACTTGTGCAGGGCACGGCTTAAAGACAGGGAAAAGACAGGGTGGTTTGCTGCTTAACTGGACTGAGAGCTACCCTAGAAGTAATTAGTCAGAGTATGGGGAGGACGTGGGCTAAAGCACACATTTCTTAAGACAGTGTGTTTCGATCTTACTTGGGCTATTTCCCTGTAGGTGACCCTCAAATCTCTGACCACACATTCCAGGAGGTTTGGGCTCGTGGCTCCAAAGATCCCTTTATTTCTTCATACCCATTTCACACATACCCCTGGCCAATGTCACTACAGGTAAAGCATTCTGTAAGAGTTTTGTAAACTGGTGAGTACTCAGTACATTTGTGTAGGTAAAGAAGTGATCAGCATCTTAGTATAGTAAATATAAAACATTTTAGGGACTAAATTCAGTTGGTTTTGGCAAGCAATTTTTCAAATATTTAGTGAGACTAGAAATAAAGTAATGTGATTCCTTTATATTGAGTGATACTTTAAGCTGAATAATTATTTAATGAGTAATTTTGAACAAAATTTATCTGTGAATTATTTACTGTAGGCAATAACTTATTGGTTATTACTTATTATGATTCTGTTAGCTACCCAGGTGATTCTTCTGAAAAGTTTTGTGTTTCACTCTTACATTCAATGAAGTGTAAGATGTGAGTCTTCTATTCCCCTACTCAGAGCTATCAGTTGGTAGTGGCTGGTGGTTAGTGTTCCATGAACCCCATGCATATGATCTTTCATCCTCAAATTTTTGGCAATCAGTTTAAAATTCTTTTGTTCCATTTCTATAAAAATGACAAGCAGGCAAAGTATAGCTCTTTTTAGTGTTAACAGCCTGAGTTTTCAATGCCAGCAGCTATCAGCTCTTCACACTAGCGGCCCTCATCTACACTCCTGTCAGTAACTCCTGGCAGCCGTCAGAAACTCTGCCAGTGACTGCTGATGACAGATTCCGTAATTACTTTTAATTACTCACTGCCATTGGTAACTAGCCATCCTCGGTGTGGCCAGTGGCCTTGTGGATTTACCAGTTCTTCATGTACCAGTTCAACCTGCTCTACTCAAGATTAATATCACGTATACTCATAAACATCTCTTCAAAAAAGGCTTTATTAGAACTTACAAGGCAGCCGAAAGGGGGAGAGTATTCGTACTGACCTGGCAAACGGAAGCTGCTGATTTAGGGATAAAAAAGGCAGGCATGCGGCGTCCCACTTCCTGCTGAGTGGTAGATGAGGGTGGAGCTCACCGCAGACCTGACTAAGAATCATGAAGATAGGCGGGATCCTCCAAAGACGCTGCGGCTCAGAGTTACCTGGGACGGACCTGCTTGCTGTCTCCCAGTCAAATGTTTTTCAGAGTGACCATGGAACATGTGATATGGATGTGGCCAGCTGCAAAGTGTCTTGCACAAAAGTAGGAGGAAAAAAACTAAAAAGTAGGTCTTGGGGAGCATCAGACCCATATCAACTGTCTCAAAATGGTCTAGACCAGCATCTTTCTATGACAGGTTGATATTCTAAGTCAAAGCAGTTAGAATCAGCAAGGTTCTGGAAGACCTGCAACGTTATGGACTTTTAATGTCATTTGTATTTTTTGTTTGTCTTTTTGAGACAGGGTCTGGCTATGCAGTTCAGGCTGGCCTTGAGCTCACTTTGTAGCTCAGGCTGGACTCAAACTCGCAATGATCCTCCTGCCTCTGCCTCCTGAGTGCTGGTCCATTAATGTATAAATTTAGCTCAAATTCAAAGTATAGTTAAATAAACTCCTATCTTAGTAACTTCTCAATGCTGTGACAAAATATGAGACACCAATAAGTAGGAGGAAAGATTTACTTTAACTCACAGTTTGTAGAAGTTTCAGTCCATAGTTGGCTGGTTCCAAGGCAGGGCAGCATGGTAGAGGGACACGGCACAAGAGAAATAGCTCATTGTATGGACTTTTTATTCCATTCAGGCTACAAGCCATTGGTTGGTGCCACTCATTCCCAGGGCTGGTCTTCTCTCCTCAGTAAATCCATTATCCATAGACAGAACTGGGCTAAACAAATACTAATCCCGTATTACACACCCATATCCAGGCATTCCTCAAAGCATATAAAGCTATGAGCACATAAAGTTTTTTTTTTTTTTTTTTTTTTTTTTTGCGGTACTGGGGTTTGAACTCAGGACCTTGTGCTTGCCAGGCAGGCACTTATTCCACTGAACTATATCCCCAGCCCGAGCACATAAAGTTTTGAGGGGACCTCTAGGCATAAGCCATAACAGGCCCCTAGCTCCTCAAGGGAAGAGCTTCAAAAAACTAGCAGCCATGGTTAGTATTCAGTGATGCCGTCACCCAACACATGGGAAGAGCATTTAGAGCTGCTGAAGATTTACTCAAAACAGTAGCGGGCCACAGGGAGATTTTCCTAGTCTTTCCTTTTCTTTTCTATAAGACACAGAAAAAGCCCTTTTACATTAAATTATTCCAGTTTCTTTTTGGCAGACCACTACATTCAGTATATCTCAAAGGTAAAAAATGTAGCTAACATTCAAATATTAGGGGAGTTTTATGTTGCAGAAAAAAGGCAGGTAAATCATGGATAGAAAGGGATTGTGATGGGCACACATGAGAATTTCTGGCTTGTTCAGCTGCCTCTGGATCATGCCACTTCCCTTATCAGTAATAGCTGGGTAGGAGTTATTAACTAATTAAATTGATATATGGAATGGATAACTGGAAATAGGTGGGGCATGAGGATTATGATCTGTAAAATCTGATTACAGAGTAAAATTCACATTGTTTACCTTTTTAAGAAGTATAGTTTTATTGAAGCTAGTGAAATAGTGAATATTATTATGTCAGTGTTATTAGGCAGGAAGTTATTTAACCAGTGAAGCCCAAAGGCCCGCTCCACAAAGAAGGAATCCCAAGTGGCATGCTCCTTGGTGAACCATAAAGGAAAAATATCTTTCCACTCCATACAAAGCATACTTTGAGGAGACAGAAATACATAGTACCATTTGCTTTGGAAAACATTTGCCGTGGATGCAGCAAGACTTGATCACAAGTTCACCCCACATGATTGAACCATAGTCTCTTTGGATGGCTCTGCAATAGACACAGCTATTCAAGAGAAGGAATGGAATGTGTGTGGCCTCATGGGCTGATAAATTCCTAATATTCAACTGAAGCCCTAAAGTGTGGGTCTCTGCTCCTGGGAAAGAAGTATGATCAGCTTACAGAAAGTAGGTCTTTCAGTGTCCTTCCCAAAGAAAGGAATTTGAGGACTAGAACTTCTTCTCACTTTGAATTCTTTCGTTTTTTTAAACTCCTATTCCAGGATAGCAGTATATTCATTAGACTAGCTCATAAAATACTTATTGGTTTCCTAAAACAGTATTTATTCAATACTAAAATAGTCATGTCACTAGATCTTTTCAAGATAGCATTCTGTTATCGTTGAGCTTGGTTGAGATTGCTGTGATATTTAAACCATTAATATTCTTAGAAGCCCTACTTGAGATACCACCCTATGTTTCTGTGAAATTTTGACAGAGATCCAGATAGTCACATTGCATTTTTTTGCTGACTCTATTTTTATTCAAATCTGCTATGTGAAGAGACAGAAAATATGAAATACTTTAATTATGCAACTTAGTATACTTTGGATTTTCATAAAACCCTGTACTTGTGCAAACCGACTAAGGCTTTTACAATTTTCGTTACTTTTTAGTCACAACCCTCTGTCTGGTGTTCAGGTCAATATCACACATGACAGGCCTTCTAACACAGCAACATTTTACTTCTCAGTACTAATTTGCATATTACATATTTACAGAAATGAACAAACTAACCCCAAATTAAGGGCTTAAAATTGCAGTGATTTATAAATTCCCAAAGACGTAGTCTAGCTGGTCATTTTTCAATTACTTTTGCCTGGAATAACTATGTAGCAGCATTCATCTGCAAGACAACTGTGCAGAAAGCCTGGCGGAGATGGAAGGTTTAAGATGGCCTCCCTCATAGACGGCAGTTAGGACTGGTTTAAAATGAAACTTTATCCTCCAGCGTGATGATTTAGCTTCTGTGAAGATCTTAGATTGTAATTCAAAAGAGTGGAGATGTAAAAGCCTCAGAATTTTATACTCTGCAACTAAGAATTAATTCCTTTAGTACACAGAGTCAAGGTCAGTCAGAAGAGTAGTTTTAATGGATGATAACACTGCCTCAGATTTGAATTGAGGAGTTGTAAAGAATATGTGACCGTATTAAACTGAGGCACTATTTTTGTGCCATGCAAAGGAAATTATTTAAACAAAAATCATAATTTATATATTGATTAACATCAACAAATGCTAACTGAATTTCTTTTATAGTCAATGAAATAGTAGGCTCAAAAGTTGGAAAGACAAAGAACGTACTAACTTTGAAGAAGCAAATTAAGGAGAAGTTTGACAAAATAAAACTAAGTAAGATACTTGTGAAATATTGGAAAGAATATGCTCTTCTAGGGCATAACCTTGAATACCCAGTAGCAAGGAAAATAATTTCTTTCACTCTTCTAAGGCTTTACCAAGCATGGCCCACAAAATGGACGTATATTGCTATGAAATTTTGCATGTGGGCTCAGAGTTTAGAATAGTATTTACATTTTTAAAAGAAATATTTGTTAAAGACTGACAGACTGATCTATAAGAATTAATAAAATTTTATATGGACTTTTACAGAAAAAATGTCTGAATACTAACTCAGGCTGTGGGTCTAAGTCCAAAATCTGTGCAGACTGTTCACACTTACAAGAACTTAAAACTTGATGGGTCCAAGTGTCATAGTCTGCAGAAACAGAGGCAGTAACAGATTAGTAATAAATTATACTTCATAAAGTCAATACAGAAGTATTTGTTATATTTGTAAATTTCTTCAGATGTAAGATTGATAAATATTTACTCATGATAAATATTTGGTAATGATATGGCCATTAAATACAATATTTAGCCAATAATGTGCATGCCTGTAATCCCTGCACTTGGGAAGCTGAGGCAGGAGGATCATTGCAAATTTGAGGACAGCTTGGGCCACAAAGTGAGTTTAAGACCAGTCTGAACTGCATAGTGAGACCCTGTGTCAAAAGACAAAATAAATAAATAAATAAATAAATAAATAAATAGAATACTTGAGCATCAGAGAAGTAATCAACAGTAATATGAATTTACATAAATAATGACTTTTCATATAGCAATAGAAATTCTTAAACATGTTTGAGAAAAGTATAAATGAGGTTTAACAAAACATTTACATACATGTGAGTGTTTGTATATGTATGTGTATATTTGTGTGTGTGTACGGATTTCTATGTAACATGTGTTCTCATATTAGTAACCTTCTCCTGTGTGGTCCTATATGCTAGAAAATGTGTCACTGCTGATATCTATACAAAGTCTTCAAAATAATTGTGAAAAGATAATGTCCAGGTTCATCAAAATATGCATGGAGGAAGACTGCCGTAGAATGTTATGAGGTCTGACACCTGTGATGGAAAGCAGGCAGCAGCCCCGGGTGCGGAGAGGGCTGAGTGCCCCTCTGGGTGTGGCGAAGGCCTCCTTTCCGATAACGATTGTACACATGAGTCAGTTCTCAGCTGCGCTCAGCATCAAGGGCAGAGAACCGGGCTTTTCCATTTCTGCCTGAATCAGCCACCCAGTGAGGTCATCTAGGAGAGACTTTGAGCAGGCGACTGCCTCTGTCTGTGCCTAATGGAATTACAAATGTAAAATTGTAGCTGGAAAATTCTGAGCACTTCACTTCTTCTTGATCACTAGAGGGGGAATGTATGGCATGCCAGAACAGGAACTAAACCTAGTCAGCATATAGCTTTATTTCAACGATCAGATTAGAAAGAGACCCCACAATATTCTACTTTAACTTTTATCTTTCAAGAAATGATAATAAAATAATTGGATTCCTTTTCTTAAAAAATAAGCTACTCAACCACATACTGTAATGGGCAGTGACTTTTAGTATAACATTTTAAGATAGACAAGCCTCAAAATGTCTCTTGAGAAACATCCTGGAGGAGTTGTAAAGGGTTAACTTTGCAGTTCTGACTTTGTCCTGGAATACTTCTCCTTGCCTGAATTGTTAAAGTGTATATATCATTATGGCCAGAGCCTGACCTGGTCACATGGTGCAAGGTAAATAACTATGGCCAGGCCTAGACATTCCAATCTATTACCATGGAAACCAAAAATGTATATAAGATGAGAACAAAGGCAGTTAAGTGCCACATTCTCTGGTCGGGAATGGGGGGCAATGACCGGTCCAAATTGATCCTAAATTAAAATTAATTAAAACTCCATTTGTTCTGAATGAGATTTTGGATTCCCTGCGGAGTTTGACCCGATTTCTGATTTTTGCCGCAAGAGTTTGGGGGCTTGCCGGGATACTCCGAGGTGAATTCCCCTTTTGAGGGGGCCCTGGCCTCTGGACCCCTGGCCCTCTCCTGTATGGCTTGGCGCCCCAGCTGAATTCAGCTCTCACCATCCGGAGAGGGCTAAGGCCTGGAGGCTGCGGCTACAAAGAAGGACAAATGGAGTTTCTTTTTTATTTATTTATTTATTTATTTTTGCCTTTTTTTATTTTTTTTTAATTAAAAAGAATAAAAGTACAAAAACATATTAACAGACAGACACCAATTAGCATAAAAAATAGTACAATCACAACTGATCTATAGACAAGGTGACATGGTCTCAACAGTGGTTATTGCTTTATCCATTGATATCTTCGAAGTGTAAATATATGAACCCATATACAGACATTCAAAATTGGTCAGACCATTAATCCTCTCAACAACAGAAAAACACAAAAACCAAACATCCAAAGA
>PVLD010031406.1:0-15761 GCA_004027595.1 Dinomys branickii | reverse complement strand
GCTGCTTTACATATTGTTATCTTCGAAGTGTGTGTTCAGGCTAACACATACAGATATACACTATTAATCTAATATCCTGTCTTCGATTATTGCTTAGCATTAAGTGATATAATACAATAGTAGAACCATGTTAGCCCTCCTGCACATATGTATATTCATATATATTCCTCTATACATACATACATACATTTTTGTCTTAGGAAATGGGCATGTTCTGTCAAGCTCAGACTTTCTGGAGTCCTTATCTCTGAAATTCTTTATTTGAACTAAGACTTGAATTTGGTATAATAAAAGAATTCTGAAGCAGTGTAATATTTGAAACCCGTCCAGACAGTCCAGAACCCATTTTTTCTGTCTGAAAGTCACTGATTTGCATTTAAACGGTGAATTGATTCTCTGTATGCAAGTTCTAGAGAGCTCTCAACTATGAACATTTTCAAAAATAAATCAGTACAATAATAAACATGCATTATAAGTATTATAAGTAATTATAAGTAATGAGCTATGTAGTTCAAGACTACCAGACTGTGGCTCAGATCAACCTCTGGAACTGTTTGGACAGACAAATATATACAGTGGCATTGTTGGTGCTGATCCCAGCTGAATGAGGTCAGTGTCCCAGTTTCCCTGACAGCAGCTTCACTGGCAGAACAAAATACACAAAAGTTGCCCAAGATAACATATCAGGTAGCTGGGACTCCAAACAGATGTGTTGTCATTTCTTGTTATCCCACATTTTTCTTTCATTGGCAGTTTCTATACGTGTAACAAGCCAAATTATAATGGTTATTTGGATGTGCTCAAACCTTATTACAGATCTTGGCCACATATGGTTAAACTTGAGAGCTAGAACTGAGCCCTGGTTTAAACTAATAGGACCTAGTTAAGGCTCCTCATTTTAGGCTAAACGCTAAGTTTAAATTTTTATGGTATCTGGAAAACTGAGAGTTGGAAACATAACAATGTGGTGGAAATAAACAGTAACTGACAGTTTAGGTCTCCTTAAGTACTTTGATTTTTGATAAATCTTAGATTTATGATATTTCACCTGTCAGCCCACTACCACCTAAAAGCTGCATCATACTTAATTGAGAAGAGTGCTGGCAGTAAGGATTTCCTAACCCCACAGCACATCAACGGAATCAAACCACCTGTATTAGGACCATGGGTCTATACACTTTTCAATGATTATCTGATTATCCTCAGATAATCAATTAGGTTTTTTTGTTTTGTGTTTTTCACTGTATTTATTTGTTTTTATTTTATTTTTAAAAGTAAAAGAATGAAAACATTAACAAATAGACACAAAGTATCCCAAGAGCAATACAATCAAAACTGAATTACAGACAAGGTGACAGGGAATCAATAATGGTTGTTGCATTACTTATTGATAACTTCAAGGTCTATGCTCAGGAAAACACAAACAGACATACAAGATTGATCAAACTAATCACTAGCTGTTCCCTACAATAAAGTGACATAGCATTAAGAAATCAACCAATAACAAACGCTGATGAGGCTGTGGAGAAATAGGGACTCTTCTGCACTACTAGTAGGAATGCAGACTGGTGAAACCACTGTGGAGATCGGTTTGGAGATTCCTCAGCAAACTAGGTCTGGAGGTCCCACTCAACCCAGCCATTCCCCTTCTGAGTATTTTCCCAGAAGATCTGAAAACATCATATCACTGTGATATATGTGCACCCATGTTTATAGCTGCATAATTTGTAATAGCTAAATCATGGAAGCAACCCAAATGTCCATCCAGGACTAGATAAAAAAACTGTGGCATTTTTATATAATGGAATATTACTCAGCTGTAAAGACAAACTTGAGGCTTTTATAGGCAAATGGTCACAATTAGAGACCATACTCATAAGTGAAATAAATCAGATGTGCATGTGCAAGCAATGTGTTGTATCACTAGTGTAAGAACCTGAAGGTGGGAATATAAATTGGGAGATGTGAAAGGAAACTGCTCAAAAGTAAAGAGCAAATGGGATGAGGGGAAGGAGAAAAGGAAGAAAGGGATAACTATGTATGTATGTATGTATGTATGTATAGACTGGATGACTAACATGGTTGAACTAGGTTTGAGATTCACTAAGAAGTTTCTCTTTGGCCCCAAATTTTGTTAAGGTATCTAAGCCAGATGTATTAGTCAGCTTTCCTGTTGCTGAGACATAATACCAGGCACTTACAACTTAATAAAAGAAAGGGATAATTTAGCTCATGGTTTTAGGAAATTCAGCATATGGCCAGCAGTAACAAAGGCAGAAACCTCATGGTAGAAAGGCATGGTGGGGAACAGCTGCTTAGTTCACAGAACGCAGAAAACAGATGAGGAAACCAGTGCCAGAGAGGAACAGGCAGGTAAGCATGTACGGTACCCAATACCATGCATCTGTGGTCCATCCACACACCCAGGAAACTGTTCTATTATTTTTAAGCATTTCTTAATCCAATGAAATTGATGTATCAGGATTAACATCACAATCCACCTCTTGATGTCTTCACACAGAAGCATATCTCCTTAAACCATACTTAATCTCTAGATTATTGTTCTGTATTATGAATAATAGAAAGCTCATAATTCCACCCAGTGCAGTGTAACAATACTGAGTATAACCAGAAATACAATAGTCCCTTCCCCAAAGTCTCAACAGTTTAAGCATTTTTCTTCTTTTAATTTATTTTAAAAATAAAAGAAGGAAAACATATTAACAAGCAGACATCTACTTACAAAATGGCATGAGAGCAATACAAGGAATACAGAGTGATGACAAAGTGGTAGGAAATTATCAGTGGGTGTTGTGTCACATATTGGTATCTTCCAAGGAGTTTCTAAGGAGAAAAAATAGAGACATGCAGTAATGATCAAACAAGTAATCATTAACTGTTCCTTTCAGTAAAGCAATAGACATCAATTGTTCATCTATGTTAGCTATCCTGTACACACACACACACACACACACATACACACACATATATATATACAAAATTTCTCTTTCCTTTCTCTTTTCCCTCACCCCAGTTGCTCTTTACTTTTGAGCATGTTCCTTTCATTTCACAAAGTCTGTCCTACCTCCTAATTTTTATTCACTCTTTCAGGTTCTTACACTAGTGAGACAATACATCGCTTACATATGGAGGCCTTGTTTATTTCACTTATGAGTATGGTCTTTATTTGTGATCATTTACCTGTAAAAGCTTCCAGTTTATCTTTCTTTATAGCTGAGTAATATTCTATTATATAAAAATGCCACAATTTTTTTTATCCATTTCACAGTGGATAGACATTTATGTTGCTTCCACAATTTAGCAACTACAAATGGTGCTGCTATAAATAAGGGTGCACATATACCGCTGTGATATGATGTTTTCAGATCTTCTGGGAAAATACCCAGAAGGGGAACGGCTGGGTTGAATGCGACCTCCAGATCTAGTTTGCTGAGGAAACTCCAAACTGATTTCCACAGTGGTTTCACCAGTATGCATTCCCACCAGCAGTGGAGAAGAGTTTCTATTTCTCTACAGCCTCTCCAGCATTTATTATTGGTTAATATCTTAATGATAGCCATTCTTATCTCACAATGATAACCATTGTGAAATAAAATCACAATGTTGTTTTAATTTGCATTTCTCAAATGACTAATGATGTTGAAAATTTTGTCATGTATTTATTTGCCATTTTTTTTTCTTTATCTTAGAAGTGTGTGTTCATCTCAGATGCCCAGTTTTGGATTGGGTCTCTCAATTTTGGGGGACTGATGTTTTTAAATTCTTTGTATGTTCTAGATAGAAGACCCTTGTCTGAGGGACAGTGAGCTAAGATTTTTTCCCAGTTTGTGGAATTTCTTTTTACTCTGCTGGAGATTTCTTTATACGTGCAGAAACTTTTCAATAGGATGAGATACCAGTTTTTCATTCTTTGAAGTATTTCCCATGCAGTTTGGTTTTTCTTCATGAACTCTTTGCCTACCCGTTTCTTCAAGATTTTTACCTACTTTCTCTTCCAATAGATTTAGTGTTTCTCTTTTAATCTTGAGATCTGTGAACCATTTTGACTTGAGTTTGGTGCATAATGATAGACTTGGGTCTATTTTCAGTCTTTGGCAGGTGGTAAGCTAGTATTTCCAACACCGTTTATTGAAGAGGCTATCTTCCTTCTAGTGAGTTTGTTTGGCCCCTTTGTCCAATATTAGGTGGCTGAGTGTGTTTGTGGTTGTGGCTGCATCTTCCAGTCTGTTCCATTGATCCTCTGGTCTGTTTTTTAGCCAGTACCAGATTGATTTTATTACACTACTGTAATAGTGTAATAAATAATATAATAATATAATAGTGTAATATAATTTCAGGTCAGGGATTGAGATTCCATCTGATGTATCTTTGTTGCCCAGGACTGTGTTTGCTATTCTGGATCTTTTCTGGTTCCAGATGAATTTAAGGAATGTTTTCTCTAGATCTGTGAGCTATGCAAATGGTATTTTGATGGGAATTGCATTGAATCTGTACAACAATTTAGGAAGTATGGCCATTTTCACAATGTTGGTTCTTCCTATCCATGAACAAGGAATATTTTTCCATTTATTGAAATCTTCTTCAATCTCTTTTTTCAGAGTACTGTAGTTTTCATTAAATAGATATTTTACTTCTTTTGTTAGATTGATTCCTAAATATTTCAATTCCTTGGATGCTGTTGTGAAAGGTATGGTTTCCTTAATTTCTCTCTCAGTCTGTTTATTGTTTGTGTATAGGAATGCTATTGATTTTTGGATGTTGACTTTGTACCCAGCTACCCTGCTGAATTTGTCAATTAATTTAAGGTGTCTTCTTGTGGAGTTTTTGGGGTCTTCCATGTAAAGTATCATGTCATCTGCAAATAGTGATAATTTCACTTCTTCCCTTCCTGTCCTAATTCCTTTTATTTCTCTTTCTTGTCTAATTGCTCTGGCTAATGCTTCCAGAACTATGTTGAATAGGAGTGGTGATAGTGGGCATCTTTGTCTTGTTCCTGACTTTAAAGTAAAAACTTTCTGTTTTTGTCCATTTAGTATGATGTTGGCTGGGGTTTGTCACAGATGGCTTTGATCAGATTGAGGTAATGACCATCTATTTCTATTTTCTGCAGAATTTTTATCATAAATGCATGTTGGACTTTTTCAAAAGCTTTTTCTGCATCTATTGAGATGACTGTATGGTTTTTGTCTTTGGCTCTATTTGTAGGGTGTATAACATTAATTGATTTGTGAATAGTGAACCATCCCTGCATTCCTGGAATAAATCTGACTTGGTCACAGTGTATGATTTTCATGATGATTTGCTGCATTCTATTTGCTAGTATTTTATTGAGTATTTTTGCATCTATATTCATTAGGGAAATTGGTCTGTGATTCTCTTTCTTGGTTGGGCCTTTCTCTGGTTTGGGTATCAGTATAATACTTGCCTCCAGAAATGAATTAGAGGGAATTGCTTCGTTTTCAATTTCGTTTAAGATTTTGAGGAATGTTGGTTTTAAATCTTCTCTGAGTTTCATGTAAAATTCTGTGGTGAATTCATCAGCACCTGGGCTATTCTTTGTTGGTAAGTTTTTAATCATGTTTTCAATCTCATTCATTAATATTGGGTTGTTTGGAATTTTTATATCTTCTTGATTCAACTTTGGTAATTTGTACATTTCTAGGAATCTGTCCATTTCTTCTGAGTTTTCTATCCTATCAGAGTAGAAATTTTCAGTGTAGGTATTAATGATCTTTTGAATGTAGGATCTATAGTGATTTCATCCTTCTCATTCCTTATTGCATGAATATGAGTTTTTTCCTTTGTTTTTGGATAAGTTTGGCTAGGGGTTTATCAATTTTATTTATTCTTTCAAGAACTAATTCTTTGATTCATTTATTTTTTGTAGGGTCTTCTACATCTCAGTTTCATTAATTTCTGCCCTGATCTTTATAATTTCCTCCCTTCTTTGGGCTTTGGGTTTGACTTGTTCTTCTTTTTCTAAAAGTTTGAGGTGCAGCATTGGGCTATTTATTTGTTCTCTTTCTGTTTTCCCAATGTGTGAGTTCACCACTATAAGTTTCCCTCTGAGGACTGCTTTCATTACATTCCATAGATTCTGGTAAATTATGTGTACATTTTCATTTATCTGTAAATATTTTTTAATTCCTTCTTTAATTTCTTCTGTGACCCATTGGTGGTTCAGGAGGTTTTTATTTAATTTTCAAGTGTTTATGCAGTTTTTGGAGTTCCTTTTGTCATTAATCTCCAATTTCATGGCACTGTGGTCAGATAATATGCGTGGGATAATTTTAGTTCTTTTGCATTTGGGTAGATATGCTCTATGAGCTAGAATGTGGTCTGTTTTAGAGAAAGTCCCATGTGCTGCTGAGAAAAATGTGTATTCTGATGTTGTGTGGTGGAACACTCTGTATGTATCTACTAAGTCCATTTGTTCACAGATTTGGTTCAGATCTGTTATTTCTTTGGTGATTTTTTTGTCCAGTTGACCTGTCTCTTTGTGTTAAAGGGATGATTAAGTCTCCTATTACAATAGTGTTACTAATTGTTTGTTTTTTCATGCCTGTTAAGATTTATCTTGGTTAGGTGCTGTGATATTTGGTGCATACACGTTTATGATTGTTATCTCTTCCTCTTGCAGTTTTCCCCTAACAAGTATGTAGTGACTTTCTTTATCTCTTTTGATTGTTCTTGATTTGAAGTTTACATTGTCTACAAACAATAATAGCTACCCCTGCTTTTTTCTGGGTTCCTACTGCATGGAGAATTATTTTCAATCCTCTGACTTTCAGTTTATGGATTTCCAAGTAATATGTTTCCTGTATAAAGCTTACCATTGGACTTTGTTTCTTAATCCAGCCTGATAGTTTATTTCTTTTGACTGGTGAATTGAGGCCATTTATATTTATGGTTGTAACTGATATGTGTTGGCTTATCATGGTCATGTTATTTACTTGCTGTTGATTTCTTACTTCTTCTACCTGTTAAATTTCTTGTTCTGCTTTAGGGTTTCTTTCTATTGTTGTTCTTGAAATTGCAGTCATTTTTTCCTCTGTCCAAAGTGCCTTTTAGTCATCTTTGTAAGTATGGTTTGGCACTGATGAAGTTCTTCAGTTGTTCTTTGTCGTGGAAATATTTTACTTCTCCATTAAACTTGAAAGATAGTTTGGCAGGATATATCAATCTTGGTTAGAAGCTGTTTTGTCTTAGGACCTGTAATACTTCACTCTAAGCTCTTCTTGATTGGATGGTTTGTGTTGAGAAGTCTGCTGTGATTCTGATGGGCTTTCCTTTATAGGTGACCTTTTTCTTTTCTCTAGCAGCTTTTAGTATTCTGTTCTTTTGATGGAGATCTGGGATCTTGATTACTATCTATCTGGGTGTAGTTTTATTTTGATTATGACTGGTAGGAGCTCCATATGCCTCATTTACCTGTATCTCAGTTTCTCTTTCCATGCTTGGGAAATTTTCTGCTACTATTTCTGCAAATATTCTTTTTATGTCATTTGTGTTGCCTCCTGCTGTTTCATTGACTCCTATAAGTCGGACATTAATTCTCTTTGCCTTGGCTTGCAACTGTTGAATTGATTTTTCCTGGATCCTTGTTGATTTTAAGAGATCCTTCCTTTCATGATCACTAGCTGTCTTCAAGACCTTAAATTCTATCTTTGGCTTCATTCAAGCCATTTTGCAAGCTTTCAATGGAAGTTTTGATTTCCTGGAAATCTCTTTGAGTCTGCTTCATGCATTCTAACTCATTCCTATGTTGGTCATGTAATGTTTCCATCCATTGCCTATGTTCATCTATTTTTTTAAATCTATTTCTTCTCTAGATGTGCTGAGCATTTCTTTCATCATTATTGTCATTTCATTTTTTGCCTGAGAGATTATTTCTGATCTGATCTCTTCTATGGCCTGATGGAGTTTTTTCTTTACTTCCATTGCAATCATTTCAGCAATTTTAGGTCTGTGTTTACCAAGTTCTCCTATGTTGATGTCTCCTAGACTTGTTCTGAGTGGGGTGGAGTTCTGAGATTGCATTTTAGTCCTTTACCTTGTCATGTTTGATGCTGAAGGCAGAACCCTCGGTCTCCCTCTTCTCTAGCAGCTCAGCAAAGGTTGCTATGGGCCCTTGTTTTTCTCTTGGTCAGGCTTGCCCTTCAGTATCAGCTGAGATGTGCGGCCTAGTCTGGGGTCTTCCAACAGATGATGAAGTATACCTAGTTCTCCCAGGTCTCAGACATGAACTGTGATGCCAGCTGATGGCACACTGTCTGATCCAGTGTCCTCTTGCAGCTCAAGGCATGCGTATGACCCGGAAGCAGGCTTCACTGGTCACACAATCATGGATCAGTGGTCCTGTGACTCCAGGCAGTTCAGGGCATAGGCAAAACCCAGACACAAAATTAAAGGTCAACATTTTGTGAAGCACCGGATTCTGTGTCTCCAGGAAGCTCAGGGCATGCAGAGGAGCCTGATGTGGGCTGTGCTGGTGGTGATCAGGGACCACCTGTGTTTGTGACCTCCAGGTGGTCAGAGCACAAGTAAAACCCAGATGCAAACTGCGTTGATAGCAGTTCATGGGCCCCCTGCCCTACTACCTCCAGTGGCCCAGGGCGTGTGCAGGGAAGGCCCAAATGCAAACCCCAGTGTTAGCAGGTCCTGGGCTTTCTGAGTGAGGATCTCCTGTCTGCACCGAGTGCACAGATGGCAGAGACTAAGTGTTCCAGCATTTTTCAAGAGTCCAAATCTCTTCTGAGACTCAAGGAAAACTCTCAGCTTTGAAACGCAAAAAAATCAAAAGCAAGTTACAGAACTCTGATATATAGTGGCATAGGATAAACATTTGAAAAGGGCTATATAGAAAGGTAGAACCGAATCAGACTGAAGCAAGACCAAAACCTAGATGGACATACATTAAGTCCTATAGCTCCATATTAGCATTCTGGGGCAAATGGTAGTGACACATGAGTTTTAGAGGGCTTGAGCAGCCCCACCCCTAGGGCTTTCCTTGTAGTTCATATGGCCTCTTTGTTGGGCCAGCTGAACTCTTAGGCTGCAGCTTTCCTTGGCAGACATCCCACATTCCTGGCATTTCTGACTTTCAGGGGTCTCCATTGCACATTTGGCTTCATTCCCACAGTTCTGTATAGTGCCCTCTCAGAGGGATTCCTTGACTGGTCTCTTTGAAATCTGGGTGGATGCTTCCCTGACCCCACAGCTCTTATATTCTTCACACTAGCATCACATGGATAATGCCAAAGTCAGCTGCGTAGTCAGACTGTAGTAGCTGGACAGCTGTGGACTATGGCTATAGCAGCATGTGAGTCTGGATCACTAAGCACAGTGTTGTGAATCCTGGAGACCCAAATCACTAAGTAGCTCTTCTCAAGCAGGGATCACAGGGACTCTGCTCAAATAAAAGGTTTACAGTTTTGCACACTTGAACTCACACTAGGTGGGGTTCTTGCTGATTCTTGAGATGGCCTCAAGTTATTTACTTCCTTGTTTCTATATGAAGTATTTGCTTTTTTTAAATGGTGCTAATAGCTTTAGCAGTCATAGTTTGGCTACAGTTTTATGCATGGTTTCTTTTGGGCCGATTTAAATTTTTCTGTTTTGCCATTTGCCCCTGATTTCATTATAAATCTAGACCAATGCAGCAGCCTGAATGTTGGGCTTCCTTGAAATTTCCCCCATCAGATTCATTAGTCTATTGCCCTAAATCTCAGTCTACTACAAAATCTCAGGATATGGAAAAAATGGAGATAAATTTTCTGCCAACATGTAACATACATGATCTCTTATTCAAATTCCAATGAAGCTTTTATTCCCAATTGAAATTTCCTGATCTTTGCCACTAGTATCTGCATTTCTATCAGCATTCTAGTTTTCTGAGCTCTGGCCAGAACCACCCATTCACTCTGCTTACTGCCTTCTGTGGCTTCTCTAGACCACATCTCCAAAGCCTTTCAAACTCAACCAATAAACTAAATAGTTCCAGAAGTTTCTAAAATGGTGAGGTACTGTCAAAACGATTTCACTTCTCCGGTACCAATTTTCTGTACTGGCTTTCTCTGTTTGTCAGACATAATACCCAGCACGCACAGCTTCATGGAGGAAAGGGTTATTTTAGCTCCTAGTTTCAGGAGTTTCTGTACATGATTCGCAGGGTCCAAGGTAGAATCCTCACGGTGGAAGAGAGTGGTAGAGCAGAGCTGCTTAGTTAATGGTGGTCAGAAAGCAGAGGAGGGGAACAATGCCAGATAGAAATGAGCAAAGAACCATATACAGTACTCAAGAGCACATTTCCACGACCCACCCAGACATACCCAGGAACATTTTTTGCTAATCTGCTAGGAATTTCTTAGTGTAATGAGGTTGACATATTAGGAGTAACAATTACACCTCCCTCAGATTATCGCTGATATAGTTGTCATTTAGGGCTCAGTTTAAATCTACTGGAAGGCTACCAAGAAACTAGAGAAGAAAACAGCATCAATAGACCTTTGAGTCTTTCCACTTTGTCCCAAGACCAATGGCAACTCTCACGGTTGTGACAGACATGTAGTAGAAATGGAAGAATAAGTTGCCGGCTACCTTTTATGTATCTTTCTCTGTGGAAAAGGTAAAACTATGGAGCTTTCCTCTCTGTGGAGAAGAAAAACAAGGTTTTCCTATGTTTGGTGTGGAAAAATTATTTATAAATCTCTTCTATCTTCTAAAGAAGATGTACCCATGACTAGAGGGTCTCCTAGAAGGAAGATGATGGCTAGAGGATAAATGATTGGAAAGAAAGGAATGAAGTTAAAAAAAAGAAAGGAATGATGCTAAATCGAACTGAAAAAGAAATAGACCAAAATGGAAGCATTAGATCCAGAAAGGAGAAAATGTAGCCTGGAACAGAGATGTGAGACCAACAAGATTTAATCTAGGCATAATTAAAGTACACATTCAGCATCTTTAAAGCAACATCTCCAAAGGTAGTGGCTTACATATGACAGTTTATTTTCTGAGCATTTAATAGTTCAAGGATGACTCATTAGAGTCATATGGTTTTGAAAGTTGTTTTAATTTCCAGTACTTTTTAAGGCACAGGAAATGAGAGTGTTCAAAACAAGCAGTTTTAACTTTGAAGATGACCAGAAATTGCAGACATCGTTATGGTTCATATATCAAGAACATTATCTGGTTACATGAACACACTAGATGCAAGGTAAAAACAAAAAACATGTCATCCCTAGTCAAGCAGCTGTATTCTCAGCTAAAATTTGGGGTTTCTGTTACTAAAATAAGAAGGTATATATGTCTATAGTATTACAACTTTTAGTTTCTGACCACTCAACAACAGATACATGGTAGGAAATTTGAAGGAAATTACTCTATACTTTTCCATGTGTGAATTATGAATGTCCATGTGTGACTTAGTTTTTGCACTGGTGATATAAAATATTAACACCCACAGTTTAAAGGAGAGTCCTCATTTGGCTCATGACCTCAGAGGGTTCAGTCCATGGACAGCTGGCTCTAAGTCAGAAACATTAATGCAGAGGGGAACAGATGAAAAAAATCAGGAAACAGAGCAGAGGAACAGCATCAGAGTGAAAGGGGCTAGAGACCACCTTAGTAACCTTAGTGACCCATCCAGATATACCCAGAAGTATGGCTTGGCTTTTAAGCCAAACAAATTGAAACAATGAAGCTTAGTTACCACTGTTATGCCTTACGTATAGATGTCCCCCCCAAAGCCTGTACTCACAGGTGGCATTTTTGGGAGGTAGCTGAATCATGGGTGTATGATACTGGAACATGGGTGTGGGATAACTAGATTAATCCACTGATTGGTTTAGCATACCTGGGACTTATAGAATTATTGAAGGGGAGACCCCATGCTAACTGTGCATGCATCAGTCAGTTGGCTTGTAGCCTGGATGGAACACATATGGAAAGAAGAAAGACAGGCTCACTCTCTACCTGCCCTATCATAGACTGGAGCTGTTTCTCTTCCACCATGATACTCTGCCTTGGAGCCAGCCAACTATGGATTGAAACTTCTACAAACTGTGAGCTAAAATACACCTTTCCTCCTTTAACTTGTTGGTGTTGGGTATTGTGTCTCAGCAAGGAGAAAAGTAACTGAGACAAACGTAAAGTGAATATCAACATCTAGTTTTTCATATATATATTTAGTAAAATATGTATATATATATTAGTAACATATACATTATTCACTAATATTTTGGAATGGTTTCTTTCTAATAAACATAGGCAGCCAAATTCTGCTTCAAAACTGGCATGCTGACAAAAACGAAAGCTCCACCCAAGGATAGAAATTGTACATTCAATATCTTGTTTCACTTCACAATAGCCCCAGTTAGAAGCTATCACCATCCCCTTACTAAAGCAGAAAATGGTCTCAGAATGTGAAGAACAAACACTAGCCACATATCTAAGCAGTGGCAAAGTTGGGACTTCCTCTGTAAAATGCCAATTCCAGGGCCTTTGCCCTGTGTCATCAGGCCTCCTCCGCTTGTCCCACTCTCCACCCTCCTTCCCCAGAAAAGGTCAAAAGCTTCACTGGGCCCAAAGATGCAGCCAATTTCACTCTGCCTTTTAACATCTACTCGCCCTTGGAGTTTCCAAGGGATGAGCTCTCTGACAAGGAAAAACAAAATCAATTCAAGAAAAATACTTTTATATGGGATGTGGAAATATTACTCAGCTTGCAAACTTAGCCTTTAAAATACTTTTCTGCCTATAGAGACTTGACAGTTAGCATTTTAAGTATTTTAACTTAGCAAATGATAGAGTAAAATTGTTAGAATTAGTCTGTGTCTGTTCAGGGGCATTCACATGTGGTGAGGAGTGACACAGTTCCATGTTAACTTGCCTCTATGGGTAACTAAGAAACACATTTCATGTCAAAGGGTTGAGCAAAATTAAAGATTTCTATGACTATACTATCTCTATTGGCTAAAGAGCTGCTTTTAAAATAATGAGTATGTTTTTAAATGTGAACAATTTTGGCTCCATGGTAATATTCAACCTAAAAGGTCATAACATTTCTCTTGAGAAATCCAGGGCTCTCCTGCCCACTAAAAACAGGCCACTCCATAAAGAAGCCCAAAATCTCCTCCAAGGTGTGTAGAAAATTCTGCCATGTGCTTTTCTTTTCTGGTGAATGAAGAAATGTGGATATTCAATCAAAAGCTGGGCACAGTAGGCACAGACTAAGACTGCATAAGTGTTTAGAAATATACTCACTGAGTCTCAGCATATAACTCAGAGGAGTGTATTCTCACAGTGCCTTGCTAAAATGGCTAGAAGTTAAGATCACAGAAGACATTATGATGGGCTTTAAAGAAAACCCTCTCAGCTCTAAAGAGAGAAGATTTATTTGGGTGGTATCTACATCTGCATTGCCCTAAGTGAGGTCCGTGAAAACCTCATCTTTTAAGGAGCACAGGAAGAAAGATTTCTTTTTGTAAAGTTGAAAATATGGCACATTGTATCACACTACTTAGGATACACAGGCATATATGAACATGTTGGTTCTCAAAAGCTACTTTATATTTACCTTTGTTTAATGTAAATAATGTAATGTTTTCAAAGTTTAAGTTTGACCACTTAAACTTCAAGAAAAAGATATTAACATCCCACCTTATCTCCAACCTGCCACATATTTTCCGTTTAGTGACCACAGTGATCTTTTAGTAAAGTGTGAATCGAGTATTATACAAAAGTGGTCTCTGGTTTTACACCAACTCAGAATGAAAATGATATTCGTAGGCGTGGTCCACATGTCCTTTATTAGCTGATCTCTCTTCGGATTAGTATCTGCTGGTGGGTCTTCCTGGACCGCTCTATCATCTCGCTGCTTCTGGAAAATATCAAAGCCCCTCCCACTGCTATCCTAGTCCCTAGAACACGCTTCCACTGATATTTTTATACCTTTGTTATTCATCCTATTCCTGATCTCTGCTTATATGTCACATTCTCAGAAAGATTTTACTTTCATAAGTCAAACAATTCTACCTAAAAAAACTGAAAGTAAAAATTCCATTTAACTCAGTGTTTGATATGTTCCTTAAAGAGTTAAAGGCATCCTATTATGGCAATACATGCACACCTGTGTTTATAGTAGCACAATTCATAAGAAATAAATCTTAGAAGTGGCCTCTATGTCCATCCATAGGTGAATGAATAAAGAAAATGTGGTATTTACACTCAGTGGAGTACTACTCTGCCATAATGAAAGATAAAGTTGAGTCATTTGTAGCAAAGTGGATACACCTTGAGATCATAATGTTAAGTGAAATAAATCAGACACACAAGCTTAAGTATAGCATGGTTTCTCCTATATGAGAAACCGAAAGTGTGAATAAAGAACAAAGTAAAAGATAGATGATAAGGTGTAGGGAGATCTATCTTTTTCAAGTGAGAAGAGGATCAGGGGATAGAAGGAGTTGGGAGGGAGAGGAACGGAAAAGAGATATAAAAAAGAATTTTAGAATGTGTTATGTACATGTATCAGCTGCACACAAGGAATGTAAACCTGATGCTTACAAACATACTAATACACAATGTGATCTAAAAAAGAGTTCTATCTAAAATAAGCTTCTGTACCTTTTAGTTTTCTTCACAGTACTGGTCACTACATGATACTTTATAGAATTATTTACTAATGCCTTAGCTTGCTTCCTGTCACTCATACCAGAATGAACTCTGTTAGTGGTGATCTTTCCTATTTCATTTGCTTCTTTGTTCCAATTTCTACCCCTGACACCTAGCAGGTGCTTAATAAGTAAACATCAAGAGGATGAATGATGAATATCTTCAGGGCCATTGTGCATGTTATGCAGTGATTTAAACTTGTCTGATTCTCATAATAGAAGACAGCTCATGGATTTGATTGTTTCAAACAATCAACTGCAAACAAACAAGAATAGAAAACTATAAGATCAGTTTAGTGGACAAAAATGTTTCACTGAGGTTTTCACTACATGTCATTCTAGAAACCATTCCACAAAAGCAGCTTTAATGCTTTTGTGCTGAAATATGTGAAGTTATAACTTCTCAGAAGAGTGCTTCTACTTTTTTTCCTAGCTAGGAATTTTTTCCAATCACAAAATTAACCTAAAGATTGTGAATTACAGTTTGGCTTGATTTCTACTGGAGAATATTCAAAACTTCAGTGACCTTCACTGAGGAAAAATCCAAAGTAATTTTATGGCAATAAACATCCACTGAGTAGTTAAAATTTTTTTAATAGGTTAAATGTTGAATTTTGTTGCTTTGCAATTCCACAGGACTCCTACCAAGAAATCGTTTGTCTAATTTCACATTATTTGTACTGTGACTTTAACAACATTACTGTGAACTCAGAGTTCAACTATTATAACCTTTGACAAATCATAGAAAAGCAATTAAATAAGGGTGTATTTCCCTGAATGTGTCACAAATTGAGAATTGAGTATTATTCAAAACTGTCATGAACATCATAAGAAATTATTACCTTCACTTCAAAAGAATCACTCAGTATACTGGAGTCCATACTCATAAGTGAAATAAATCAGCGATACATGTGCAGGCAACGTATTGTATCACTGGTGTAAGAACCCGAGGGTGGGAATATAAACTAAGAGTCATGAAGGAAATCTGTTCAAAAACAAAGAACAGATGGGACGAAGGAAAGGAGAAAAGAAAAAGACAAAAATGTATGTATGTATATATGAATATAT
>PVLD010031405.1:0-15760 GCA_004027595.1 Dinomys branickii | reverse complement strand
CAGCGTCTGGGACTTTCCCACGTCTCTCCCCGGCAGCCTGGTCCGCCCTACCACATCTCCCCCGGCATCTCAGAGAAATACGCCCAGTTTAAACTTCCCAGCCGAGGTTCCGGCATTCACGCTCACCAAGTCTGTCTCGAGCTGGTGGTGTTTATTAAGGAGGTTCGCTCCCTTGCTGCTCACCCGGTCGCCATCTTCCTGAGTTTTTCTGCATGGGATAATTTCAATTCCTTTGCATTTACTCAAGCATGTTCTGTCTGCTTGTATATCATCTATTTGAGAGAAAGTCCTATGTACAGCTAAGAAGAATGTGTATTATGATGTTGGATGAAACAGTTTAAAAATATCTATTAATTCCATTTTTTCACAGGTTTGTCTGAGTTCTTTTATTTCTTCACTGTTTTTTGTCTAGTTGATCTACGTCTTTGTGGCAATGAGGTATTGACATCTCCCATTACGACTGTGTTTTTGCTTGTTTGATTTTTAATATCTATTAATAATTCTCCTATATAGTTGGACGCTGCTGTAGTTGGTGCATATATATTTATGCTTGTTATCTCTTCCTCTTGAAGTTTCCCACTAACAAATATGTAGTGATTTTCTTTATCCTTTTAGATCATTCTTGGTTTGAAGTTCACATTGTCTGGGAAAAGAATTCTACCTTTTCCTTGTCTGCATTCCTGTTGTATGGAAGATTGTTTTGCATCCTTTGATTTTTAATCTATAAGTTTCTTTCTATGTTACATGTGTTTCTTGTGTACAGCATATTGTTGGATCTTGTTTCTTGATCCACTCTACCAGCCTGTTTCTTTTGATTGGTGAATTGAGGACATTTACATTTGTCTTGGTTACTTTTCTCTTTTTTCTGGGATAAAATACCCAACCCCAAAAATTAAGGAAGGAAAGGTTTATTTAGCTTATAGTTCTTGGAGGTTTCAGTCCGTACTCGACTGTCTCCAAGGCAGAGTGGCACATGGCAGAGGGCGACAGTTAATGGTAATAGAAAAGAGCAAAGTCAAAAAGAGCAAAAATGAGGAGCAGCAGGCAGCCTCTTTTCCTCCCTTCCACTGTATGCAAACTCTCTGCCCGAGGGTGGCTGTAGCACCCACACCCATAATTCCAACACTGGATCATGAGCCAATCATAAATCTAGAAACCTGCCCCATGACTGCATGAGAATTTGGCAGGACATCCATAATATTCAATCCCTGGGCCCCAAACTCATGAACATTCCTTTATGCGGAAGACAACGTACTCCATCTCTAAAAGTTACCAGAATCCTAACAATTTCAGCATGCTGAAAAGTCCAAGTACCAAGTCTACCTCTAGATATAAGGCAAATTCCTAGTTGCAAGCTCCTGTGCAAATGAAAAGTTAAACACTTCCAACATTCAATGGTGCAAGGTAAACTTTAACATTCCAAAAAGTACAAATGGGGATGCTGAGCATTGGGACCAGGACAAGTCCAAAATCAAGCACGGCTAACATTAAGCCTAGTAGTACCATGTCCAGAATCTGAAGCAATCTGTGGCACTCTGTGAGTTCCAAAGGGCTTGCATAACTCCACGCCTATGGCACTTCTGCTGGTTACATCTCCCACAGCTTCTCTTGTAGGCTCACTTTGCTCCCCACTTGCAGCTTTCCTCAGACATTCCCCATTCCTGGCTTTCCCTACCTTCTGGGGTCTCCAGTGAACCTTTCATTTCACACTCACAGCTTCACACACTGCCCTCTCAGGGGAACATTGCCTGGCTGCCTACGCCTTCTGAAAGCAAGGTAGAAGCCTTTTTAACTTTAGAAGTCTTGCATTCTTCGTGTACTTAAAAGCAGCATCGCATGGATGATGCCTGGTCTGCTGCCACCTGAAGCAATAGCCAAGCTTTCCTTTCTCTCAGCTATTGAGATCAAGTGTTTGGATCACTGAGCGCTCTGAACCTGATTCTGCGGAACAAATTCTCTGCGTTGCTGCCGTTCTGGAACCTGGTGTGTCCTTTGTTGCTGTTCTGGTACATGGTGCTCTGCACCTTCTCAAAGCAGTCTTTCAACTGTGCAGTGTTGAAGCTGCAAAGGACTTGGAGTAGGACTTGCAGCCCCTACTGCTGACCTTAGGATGCGTTTTATATTCTCCTGGTTCTTCTCAGCGATCAGGATCTGCTCAGCTCTATCTTTGTGATCTGTAGCTTCACTGGAGCTTTCTTTATGGACAGCTCAGATTTGCAATCATCCTGCTGGGTTCTTTGCTCTGGATTCCCAACATAAATCAGGTTAAAAGCTCCCAACAGTAGCCATGCCACTGCCTCAACATTCAACTGCCTTGAAATTTCTTCTGGAAGATGAATTAGTCCACCGCCTTTAATCTCAGTCTTATGCAAGGTCTCTGGACATGAGCAAAACGCAGACAAACTTTCTGTCAAGTCATAACATACATCACGTGGAGTCCAACAACCAATGTAGTCCTTCTTCCCAGCAGAAACCTCCTGAATCCAGTTTTTTCCTGCAGAATTTCTCCCAGCCTTCTTGTCTTCTGAGCTCTGACCAGAATCTCCCAGACAGAAGAGCTCAAGGGGTCCCACCTCTTCTCTTTCAGGCGATATCCCTGAACATTTCTAAACCCTTCCCACAAGCCATTTGCAAAGGCTCCTGGACCACATGGTCAGGTATGTCACAGCAATGACCCCACTCCTCTGGTACCAAATTCTGTCTCAGTTCCTTTTCTCTTGTTGCTGAGGCAAAATACCCAACGCCCAGTATTAAGGAAGGAAAGGTTTACTTAGCTTTCAGTTTAAGGAGTTTTCAGTCCATACTCAGCCGTCTCCAAGGCAAAGTGGTACATGCCAGAGAGCAACAGTTCATAGCTGTGGGAAAACAGCAAAGGCAGAAAGAACAAAAGGGTGGAGGGGAGGTAAGCAGCCCCTTTCCTTCCCTTATATAGTATGCAAACTATCTGGCCCGGGAGGGTGTAGAAATCACACCCATAATTCCAACATTGGACTATGAATCAATTGTAAATCTAGAAGCCTGCCCCATGACTGCATAAGGGTGTGGGGGTCATCCAGATAGAAACCATAACAACATGGATGGTTATAAGTGGTACGTATTGGCTTATCTTGGTCATGGTATTATCCTGCTGTAGGTTCCCTGCTTTTCCTCTTGGTTTATTTGCTTGCTATGCTTGGTGGTTTCTTTCTACTGTTGTTCTTGACATTGTTTTTATCATTTTTATCTCTGTCTAGAATATGTTTTAGAACTCTTTGTACCATTGGTTTGATGTTCATAAATCTCTTCAATTGTTCCTTGTTCTGAAAGTTTCTTATATCTTGATTAATTTTGAAAGATAGTTTTGCACGATGCCTCAGTCTGGACTGGGAGTTGTTTGCTTTCAGGACTTCAGCATCATTGTCTGGAGATGCACAGATTTTCTACTGATGACTCAGATCTGTTCTTCTCTATGCTTGATTAGTTCTCCATCTGTAATGTATGAATTTTCTTCATAAATTTCTCTGTTGATGGGAACATAAGTTGTTTCCATGATTTACCTGTTATGAATTATTGCTATGAGGCTCAATATATAACTGTACCGATGTCTTTGACTTTTTTGGAAAGATAACCTTAATAAATATAGTTTACTAATTAGAATTTTATTTAAAAATTTTCAAGGAAACTCTACACAGATTTGCATAGTGATCACAGTAGCTTGCAATGTTACCACTAATATAGAGGAGTTACTTTTTCTCTACAAACTTGTCTGAATATACTGTTTATTGAGTTCTTCATGATATGAAACTTGTTTTAATATGCATATTTCTAGTGACCAAAAATGCTGAACATTTTTTCATGTAGTCATTGGCTATTTGTGCTACTTCATTTTAGAAGTGTGTATTCATTTCTGTTTTTAAATTTAAATGTTTTATTTTTTGTTAGTCCACGTTTGCATACACAGTGATTACATTTATCTGGGGGAGCTTGCACACATTCACGGCACATCTTCGTTCACTTTCTTCCCTTCTTCTTCAGCCCTCCTCTACTCCTTCCACCTCTCGTTCCCCATCCCTGCTCCTCCCTCCAGGTCTTGTCCATTTTTGGCTCTGTCTTTTATCTTGAGGTGTCTTTTTAAGTTTCTTATAACTTTTTGTATTTCTCGATGTTGGGCCTCTCTAAGGTTTAGCTGAAAATCTTTTTCCTGTTCCGTAGGTTGTCTTTTTGCTGCACTGATTATTTCCTTTTCTGTGCAGAAAATTGTAATTTGATACAATACTATATGCTGAGTATTGATATTATTCCTTGTTCCTATGGAGTTCTACTGAGAAGAACCTTGCCTGTGCCTTTATTTTTAACTGATTTACAGTTTTTACTTCCAGCAGATTCAGTATTTCTGTTCTTTATAAAGAGGTGTCTGATATATTTGAGAGGTAAGTGTCAAGGTTCATTTTTCTGATAACCAGTTTTCTCAGCAACATTTGTGAAGGAGAATATCATTTATTTAGCACAGTTTTTGACCCTTATTTAAAAATTACATCAGTGAAGGTGATGGGGCTGTCTTTGTGTCTCACTTCTAGTCTGCTTGTCAAGATATCCAGTTTTGTGCTAGTACCATGATGTGTTCAGATCTGCAGATTTGTAATATGCCTTGAAATAAGATATTTGTAGTGCCTTCTGCCTTACCCTTGTTGCTCAGGTTGGCTTTTATAGTTCATACCTGAATGTCTCCCCCGAGCCTCTTGTGCTCATAGGTGGGCTCTGGTGAGGTGACTGCATCACAGGGTTGTGATACTCAACAGTGTGGATCAGTCCAATGATCAGTTTCTAACTCAGTGTGAGGTTGGGAGGTGAAACTTGGCCTGAGGAGGTGGTCACTGGGGGGCGTGGCCTGGAAGCATCTTTGTCCCTCCCTCCTCTCCTGATCTTCTTGTTCTGTCTGCTGCCACCCATGAGCAGCTGTTCCCTCCTGCAAAGCCCGTCTACTATTCCACCCTGCCTTAGAGCCAGCTAATGATGGACTGAAACCTGTACAGACTGTAACAATACAAACCTCTTCTCCTCAGTGTTGGGGTCGGGTATTGGGTTTCAGCGAATAAACTAACTCAGATAATAATAACGTCTGTTACTTTGGCCCCTTCCTGGTTCCATATAAATTTTAGCTTTGCTTTTTCTGCTTCTGTATAGTACAGTGCTGACATTTTGACGGGTGTTGCAATAAATCTGTACATTACTTTTGGTAATATGGCTATTTTAACCATATTGCTGCTGCCTCTTCAGGAAAAGATGCCTTTTCATTTGCTGATGTCCTTTGCAATTTCTTTTTATACCCAATGTGCTGCAGTTTATTTTCACTTCCTCAATTGGGTTAATTCTTAGATAGTTTTGAAGGTACTACCAATGGCTCTGTTTTTCAGATTCTTTTCTTAGTGGACTCTTTTTTTACTGCAAATGGATATTGTTGATTTCTGTGGGTGGAGTTTGTGTCCTGCCAAACTGCAGAGTTTATCAGTATTAACGGTACTTTTCTGGCATTTTGGAGTTCTCTATGGAAAAGGTCATGTCTTTTGTGCATAAGGATAATTTCCTTCCTTTCTTTCCTCTTCACGCTCATTTTGTTCCTTTCTGTTACCTCCTGGCTCTGGCTAAGGTTTCACTGGCATTAATTATTCTCTGAGTGCTGGTGAATTGCATTGGGAAGTCCATAAGCTCTTGGCCTTTTCTTAGCTGAGAGAGTTTTTATTACTTTCTCAATTTCATTACCTGTTTTCAGTTTTTCAGGATTTTTATATTTTTGGTTTGGTTGTGGCACTTCATATTTTTGTAGAAATTTATCCATTTCTTGTAGATTCTCTAGTTTACTGGAGTATGGTTTTTAATACTTGCTAGTAATCTTGATTTTAGCAGCATCTTTTGTGATTTCAGTTTGGAATTTCATAGACATGTGTCCTTTCCTTTTTGCTAAGTTTGACTAAGGGTTTATTATTATCGTTTCAAATAAAATCTATTTACTGAAACTTTGTATAATCTCAATATCATTGATTCCCACTATGATGTTAATAATACCTTTTTTCCTACAGGTTTTAGAGGGTTCTTGCTCTTCTGGGAGGTTTAGATGCATAATTAGGTTACTTTTTCAAGATCACCATTTTTCTAATGCGGATATTTCCCTGAATAAGTACACACCCTAGAAGCGCAGTCACTGTGTCCAGTAGGACTCGGTGTGTCCTCCACTCCATCATCTCACTCCGGGACTCTTTAATCTCTTCTGTGCCCCAGTGAGTATTCAGTGATGTCGAATTCAATCCGCAAGATCGTGAAGTTTCTCTGGGTAGGTTCATGGCTCTTGATTTTCTGGTTTTATTCCACCTGTGATCTAGTGATATGGAAAAAATTACTACATTTTTGTATCAACTAAAACATACCTTGTGACCTAAAATATGGTTGATTTTGGGTAAAGCTCCATGGACTGATGAGGAAAAATATGTATTTGGCTGCATGGCCTAAAACAGTTTGTATATATCTACTAATTGTGCTGTTTTCATGTTATAGTTCAAGTCTGATATAATTTTTTCATTTTAAAAACAATAAATATAACAAATAGAGTTTCAAAACTGGTTAATATCAGAGTTACAATAATTAATACATTACATGTAATTGTTTTTGTAGTAGTTATTTAGAATACAATATATAAGCATGATATTTTGTCTAAATAGGATTAGCACCAACCTTTTTGCTGAACTAAGAGAAACTAGCTGTATAACTATTTTAACTATTTTGTATATAAACTTTCAAAAAGTTTTTCACTTTTTTCTTTCCATTTTTCACATAATAGTTTGGCGTTTTTATTTTTAAATTAAATTAATTTTTTTATTTTAAAAGTAAAAGAACAAAAACATATTAACAAACAGACACAAAGTAGCATAAGAATAGTACAATCAAAACTGAGTTACAGACAAGGTGACAGGGAATCAACAATAGTTGTTGGATTACATATTGATAACTTCGAAGTGTATATTCAGGATAATTTGTCTTTTTTTAATACAGCTTGAGGCCATGCTCATAAGTGAAATAAATCATACTCAGATGTGTAAATATCATATTGCCCCACTAAGGTGAGAAACTGAATGAGTAATTAAGATTCAAAATGTATAATAGATATTGTGAACTCCAACTCTAATATCTTTGGTGAGTTTTTTATTGGATTGAGCGGTCTGTTTGTAAAAATGGAATACTGACATCCTTTGCTATGATTGTAGTGGTGTCTAGGTGTCGCTTATATCCAGTGATGTTTGTTTCGTGAAACTGACTGTGTTAACATACTGTGTGTAACTACTTACAATTGCTATATATCTTCTATTTAATGGTTTCCTTTATCAGCATATAATGACTTTCTTTGTCTGTTCTGATGCGTTTTGGCTTGAAGTACCCCTTGTCTGAAATTAGCATAGTTACTCTTGATTACTTTCAAGTTCCAAATGCAAGAGAAACATTTTCCTTGCAGTCTTTCTTTTTTTTCTTTTATGGACAAGGTGCATGTGCTGAAGACAATGGAGGACTGGATTTTGCTTTGATTCAATCTGCTACTCTGTGTCTGCTGATTGGCAAGTTCAGACCATTTACATTGAATGTTATAATTTTGTAAGGTATTTGTTAAAACATAAGAGAATTAATGTTTCTGTGTTAATTTCTTTGCTTTTGCTTTTGTTTAAATGCATGTCTAGTTAGCCGTTTTCTTTCTTTTGGGCTTTTCGGTGATTTTGGGCTCCTTTTCTTTGTTTAGGATTTCTTTCAGTATTTTCTGTAATGTGGTATTGGTAAAAATGAATTTATTTAAAATACTTTATTTTGTTCCTTTTTGTCACAGTAAGACTTTATTTCTCAGTCAATTTTGATGGATAACTTTGCAAAATATAGCAGTCTGGTTTGTCAATTCTTTTGTGGGGAGAATGGTTGAAAAACTTCACTTTAAGTTCGGATGTTGAGAAATCTACTATTTTTATGAGAGTTTTCTTTTATACTTTGCTTCAAACCAGTCTTAATATTTTCATTGTGGTAGATTTTGGGGATTTTTAATGCATTTTACAATGGGTTTGGAGAGTTTCTTTTTTTGTTGTGGCTATTTGTGGTTCTACAGACAACATTTACCCTAGCATTGGGTACTCTCTCTCCATTTAGAAGATATTCTTCTGTTATTTCATTAACTTGTTATATATTTTAAGTCATCTAACCATTCTTTACTTCCTATAATTCAGTTATTTTTTTTCTGCATACCCAGCAATGTTGGGTCCAGCTTCTGTTGTATCTGACTGCTTTTAGAGTATCATTAGGTACATGATCAGTACCTTAATCTAGTCATAAAGGGAAAATATATTCTCTTCAGATTCATCACTACTGTCTTTTACACTTTCCACGTATATTTTTATGTCCAAGACTTCTGCTTCATATTTATGTGAAATTTTTCTTTGAACACAGAAAGAACCATGATAAGGAATAGGTTTTTTGGACAAAATAATAATGCCCACTCCAACTTGGGCTTCCCAAATAGCATCTACTACTGCCTCTGAAATTGCGAGGGCCCTGCCCCACAGCACGTGGCAGGAATGCAAAGACACCGTACCTGCTAGAGGAAGTGTGTTATGTTATCCCCAACCGTGCTGAATCCATGGATGACTCTGGAGTCACCAACCCACCACTGAATTTTCCCAGAATAGTTTCTTTCTCCAGTGTTGTAGAAGAGGGTTCAGAGGACAGTGCAGCACAAGAGGAATGTTTATTGACAAAAGAGATACAAGACCAGGACTTGTTTGTGCCCCAGAGCTGGTAACCCTGAATTTGGGCATTGTCTTGTATTTATGAGGGTTTAGATGATGGTTCCTCCCTCTGGGGGAAGCCACACTTGACTGGTCTTTCATATTGCTAGTGATTTGGTTTCAATATTGTAACAATTGTTGTGGAAATGTTATAAAAGCAAGATCACTAGTTGATGGTATTTACATTCTCAGAACACTGCAGAGGTTGTTTTTCTCCTAAGCTGTACAGAGCCAAAGCCAATTTCTCTCCCCACTGAGGGTATCTCATTTACCCTGCAATGGGGTTTCCTCACCTGCCACTGGACTCTCTTGAGCCGTCTGCAGCTGATCAGCATTGTGCCTGTGCTCTCTGAGATGACTCTCATGAGGCTGCTGTCCCCATGAGGTGAGGAAACTGCTATCCCAGGTTTCTTCCTTTCCATGTACTCTCCCAGTGTTGTGCTTCTCTATGCTCACAGAGCTGGGGAGACGTTGTTACAGCCAGTTTAGGTTTACTGGAGGTGAAGAAACTGAGTGGTACTCAGAGGAGTAGAGGGAACCATGATTTACTACACCCAGAGGCAATGTGTCCTCCAAAGACTGAGCCCTGAGCTATTGTAGGAAGTCACTTTTGTACCATTTGTGAGGCAGGTATCCATTGTACACCAGTGGAATTTTACAAATTTGAGATTGGAAACAGAATCAGGCTGGGTACAGCTAGTACCTCTGGTACATTCTGTTTACAGAGGCAGAAGGAATACTGCAGACTATTGACATATTTGGATTCGGTACATTTTGAACACAATAGTCCTTCTACAACATGTGTATCAAGGCAAGACAAAACAATAGGAACAAGTTGAAAAAATATATGTCAAAAAGTTTCTTTTTCCCTTAGTATTAGGGACTTAAGCTACTGCTTTTGCAATGTGCTATATCCCCACCTTCTTAAAAAATTACTTTTGAGCCATTGTCTTAGTAAAGCAGCAAGTTGCCTGGGTGGGGTCAAGAGTGTACATTTTTCCAACCTTCCAGAGTTGTGGGATACAGGGATTCACTGGGGTAGGTCACTTCAAATGTCACTCATCAGCCATTAGGAACATTCTGAATGGTGGCCACGAGGCTCAGACCATCCTGTCCCCAATGCTACCTTGTCTAACTGGAGTCTGACATATTCATCAGAGTCAGTTTGTACTTGGGAAATTCCTCCTTCACAGATAAAAACACGGACTGAGTGTAAACTTGCTCTAAGTTGGCCACACAAGAAAAATACATCCAAATTAGCTGCATCATTGACTTCAAATTAGTCCTAATCTGAAAACCCAAGTCAACTCCTTTACATTCCCAGCACACTCAGTCACCCCACTTCCACAGACATAATACATGTGAGGAGTGAGGGCAGACTTTAGTGTCCAAGAAAAAAGCATCACAGTGAAGGGCGTCAGCACCTCACTATGTTTTGAAGAATGTATGTAGTATGAAAAAAACGCTGGACGTCTAAGTTGTTTTGCTATCATCCTCCTCCTCCTCCTCCTCCTCATAATTCCTTCCCCCAACTTAGCAGATGTGGCCCTCTGTATATGAGATTGTGGTTTATGCTGTGAATCTACAGAGAAGTCAATGAAAATATTGCCTTTGTGCCCAAATTTATTTTAACAAAATGACAAATGCTAAGCAAATGCAACATGAAAGAGCTAGCCAAAGAGATGAGAGTGCAGAGTGAGGGCACATCATGAGAAAACCTGCACGTTATATTTAGAGTTACAGCATTTACCCTCTCACTGGTGAAAAGACCGGAAAGTGGCCTTTCCTGTGGAGAAGAAAGATTCTGCATGCTCTCTTTTCAGAGCAAAACCTTTCACCTTTGCTATTTTGAACCTGCAAACAGTGGAATCATTCTGGTCCCATCAAACTCAGCATACAGCTTTCTGGGTCTTCAGTAGCCAGCCTCTGCAAACCTCTCCACACTCCCTATGCCAGCCCATTTCACAGGTTTTGTGGTCATGTGATTTGGGAATCACAGTACAACCCCATTTCTCTGGTAGCAAAATGAGTCTTAGTCATTGTTATTGTTAGGACACAATTTTTAAAATCCACAGTCCAAGAAGCAGTTTCAGTCCACATTCAGCAATCTAGAAACAGCAGACCAGAGGGCCTGGGTAAAGGAAAGCTGCTCATACAGTGGTGCTAAAGAAGCAGAAGGACCGCTGCAAAGAACCAGGGGGGGAGACGCGCCTTCCACGCCACACCCCAGGTGACCGCCGCTGCTGAGCAGCCCCTCCTCCTATAGCAATTCGGCTACAGTTGTCCTTTCACCTGCTCGTCTTCCAAACCCTGCCTCTGAGCACGGGAGACCTTGGGGACATCTAGAAATAGAAATCATAATGGACATATTGGAAAGGTTTGGTAGAGGGAAACAGCTTTTTCACAGTGTCCGGGTAGCAGAAAGAAAGGGGCATCCCTGGTAGGGAGTGGCACCCTCTCAGGTCAGCTCTCAGTGACAGCTTCCTTGAGCGAGGTCCGGCCCCCTGACAGCAGGCTTAGGGCTGGATCTCATCCCCGGCTGAATGAGCTGAGGAGTACAGCAGTTCAGCGACTGATCTTTCACACTTTTGAGGCTTCTGGGGGAAATTACATACACGTATATTATGTTTTATTTATATATATATATATATATATATATATATATATATATATAGTGCTGTGTCTTTACACATCTTCTCCTCTGCACGTTCTCTGTTAGTTGATTCAGTCCCCACAACATTGGTTGGCTTAATGTGCTAATGACCTTAATTTTCCACTCTGACATATATTGCAATATTTACATATTCTCTTGCACAAATCAAATCCGAATTCGGCTCCTGGTCAGACACTAAAATTTCCCTGGTCTTTTTAACCAGCCGAAGTCCAGTAGGGCACAAAAGGAGGAAAAGAAAAGTGAGAAATGAAGCAGGAATAAAAGCTAGAAAGTAGAAAATAATGGATGAAAGACAAAATTCATGAGCTTAATATTTTGTACTTTATTGGAGAGGCAACACCAGGGGGAATACAATAAATAAATACTCATCAAGCAAACAGTAATAGCTGGGCTTGGTGGCACCAGCCTGTAATCCCAGCACTGGGAAGGCTAATGCAGGAGGATCACCGTGAGTTAGACGCCAGAAGTACAAAGTGAGTCAGGCCCAGCCTGAACTGCATAGCGACATGCTGTCTCCAAATACAATACAAAACAAAAAATGAACTATACCTTGTTTTTTGTATCTGAACAGAGAGATGTGGGCCTGAATGATGCTGCATCATGATTGGGTAATTCCTATTGTGGATTAAGTGATTATCTATATAATGTTTACTCAGATACTTTGCATATTAGGATTTTCTGTTGAGATGACAATAGTACTAGTACCTAATATTTTATGTTTAATATAAACACACCTTGCACATATGTGTTCAAGAAAGTAGCAGGCAAAATACCTTATAAGTTGTATCATATTTCTAGATTTTTAAGAGTTAATTGTGATAACACACAGTACAGGGGTTTACACTATCTTAATAATATTTTTGGTTGAACAATAAGTACTCATAACCATAGGTGCTTTCTTGCACAATAGATTTCTGTACTTATTCATCTCGCAAAACTGTAACTTTACATATTTGCAAAAGCAAGTCTCCATTCCCCTCTCTCCTGACAATCACAATGCGACCTGTTGTTTCTGACAGGAGTATCTTAGATATTTAGTAAAATTGGATTTATGTTGTAATTTTTCTTCTTTTCATGCCACATAACATATGCCAGATTCATTCATTTTGTCACATGTGGCAAGATTTCCTTTCTGTAGCTGAGTCACATTCCACTTTATGTGTGCGCTGTATCTCATTTGTTTATTCATGTTTCAGTGGACATTTAAGTTGTTCCCACATCATAACCACTTTGAGTAGCATTTCAACAGACATGAAAATGTAAACATTGCCTTGATATCATGATGTATTTCTTTTTAAAATACCCAAACATTGTGGTGATGGATTACATGGCAATTCTATCTTTAACTTTTTGTGGAAACTCAATGCTATTTTATACCAGCTGTATCATTTTTCATTCCCACTCACAGTGCACAAGTTACTCTAAATTTTCAATAGTAATAATTACTCATCATCAGATACTTGTATCTACTGTTCTTTTGGGCTCCATTTTCAGTTTCAAACTGATTTATATGCTTCTGATGGCAGGGGTTATATTACGTCTCTGAGGATGTGTGCTGATCATATTGGTCTAGCTACATTAATAGCTTGTAGCATGTATACATGGTATACAATCACACAGCTTCATAAAAGAGAAGAGATTCCTGTCATTCGTGACCACATGCATACACCTAGAGCACATTGTGTTAAATAAAGGAAGTCAGGTACAGGATCACAAATTCTACATCATCCATATACAAAGTACGAAATACCAGCTCTCTCTATCAAAAAGTAGGATGGTCACTAGTGTGGCTGATTGTGGAGAAAAGGATGTGAGTAGAAAGACTTTGTTCAATGGAAGCATAATATCAGTTAGACAGGGAGAATATTTTCAAGAGATATTTTACAACATGGTGACTATAATGTATTTTGTACTTCAAAATTACTATGGATCAAGTTGAAATCTTTCCACCCAATAACAATAAACATTGATTCATTTTCTTCACTTACCATTTAAAATATTTATACCTATAGTTTAATTGTCATTTTTCATATCATAAATATATCATATGAAATATGATATTTTTCATATCATAAATGCATATTTGTCATAGGAAAATGTCATTTCATGTCATAAATACATATATTTTATTTATAAATTATACAACAATTTTTAAAAGGTAATACTTGCACATGTGTTCAAGAAAGTAGCAGGCAAAATGCCTTATGAGTTAATTCATATTAATTATAATTATACCTTTTTACAAAATTTAAAAACTCTTCAGGGTGAATCATTAATATCTTCTACATTTGAGAAATTTCCAAGAAATTTGTGATCCTCAGTTCATTTTGTACCAAAAACTCCTTAACTGCATCTCATTATCTTTCAATTTTATAAATGAAAAACTGAGGAAGTAAAATTTCATTAACAGATGGGGGTCACTAAAAAGGCACAAAGCCAGGAAACAAAGAGCCTTGTCCTATCTCCAAAGTGAGGATTATGAAATTCCGAATGGGATCCTTTCTTGAGTTTGTCAGCCTTGTAAAATGGAGAAGGCTGTGAGTGAAAAGTGTCTTCCAAGGAGCACAGGATTTTGATGCCAGAGACCAGGCCGTGAGTGGGACTGGCATACATATTCCCAGACTAGGGCAGCATCCGGGAGACCCCATAGAAGACAACCCACAAGTGACCGACCCTGTTCTCACATTTCCAAAGATTCACTCATCCTCCAATAGCCTGCGACAAAATAATTTTTACATTCCGAGCATTGAGTGACTTCTGTTTTACCAAGTAATGCAGATTGCAGAGGTTTAGTTCTGGGAAATCTCTGCAGGGCAATAGAACATTAGAAAAGGGAATCTGGGAGCTGATCTCCTAATCTAATGCCATGAGAATACACTGATTTCATCACTGTTGACAGAAAGAATATTTTAACCAATAGTTACTATTGGTTATAAAAGAAAATGTTAGTTCAGTTATTTGTTATGATTTGATTAAATTCAAGTTCAATATTGTATTTACTTGGAGAAAATATTTACTCTTTTTTTTTCAGGAAAAGTTCAGAGATTTTATTTCCTCTTGTAGCTTTTTTTTATTTTTTAAAAAATAAAAGCACAAAAACACATTAACACACAGACACAAATTAGCATAAAAATAGTACAATCAGAACTGATCTACAGACAAGGTGACATGGGCTCAAAAGTGGTTGTTGCTTTACCTATTGATATCTTCGAAGTGTATATATATGAACCCAGATACAGACATGCAAAATTGGTCAGACAATTAATCATCTCAACAACAGAAAAACACAAAAAACAAAAAACCAAAGACAAAAAAAAAAAAACCACCAATAGTTGCTGCTTTGCATATTGATATCTTCGAAGTGTGTGTTCAGGATAACACATACAGACATACAAGATTGGTCAAATAACCCGTCATCAATTATTCCTTAGCATTAAGAGATATAATACAATAGTAGAACCATGTTAGCCCTCCTGCTTATATGTATATTCATATATACATACATACGTTTTTGTCTCTTTCTTTTCTCCTTTCCCTCGTCCCATCTGTTCTTTGTATTTGAACAAATTTCCTTCATGTCTCTTAGTTTATATTCCCACCCTCAGGTTCTTACACCAGTGAAACAGTACATTGCCTGCACATGTACCGCTGATTTATTTCACTTATGAGTATGGACTCCAGTTTTGACCACTTGCCTACAAAGTCCCCAAAACTGTCTTTATTTATAGCTGAATAATATGCCATTATATAAAAATGCCACAATTTTTTAATCCAGTCTTCTGTGGATGGACAATTGGGTTGCTTCCACATTTTAGCTATTACAAATTGTGCTGCTATAAACATGGGTGCACATATATCAGAGTGATATGATGTTTTCAGATCTTCTGGGAAAATACCCAGAAGAGGAATAGCTGGTTTGAATGGAACCTCTAGACCTAGTTTGGTGAGAAATCTCCAAACGGCTCTCCACAGTGGTTGCACCAGTCTGCATTCCCACCAGCAGTGTAATAGAGTCCCTATTTCTCCACAGCCTCGCCAGCATTTGTTATTGGATGACTTCTTCATACTGGCCAGTCTTACTGGGGTGAGATGAAATCTTGTTTTTATTTGCATTTCTCGAATGACTAAGGATGTGGAACATTTTCTTATATATTTATTTGCCATTTGTATTTCTTTATCTGAGAAGTGTGTATTCATCTCAGATGCCCATTTCTGGACTGGGTCTTTGAATTTGGACAGGTACATGTTTTTTAATTCTTTGTATGTTCTAGATAGAAGACCTTTGTCTGAGGGACAG
>PVLD010031404.1:0-15771 GCA_004027595.1 Dinomys branickii | reverse complement strand
ACAGATTTCCTTCATGTCTCTTAGTTTATGTTCCCACCCTCAGGTTCTTACACCAGTGACACAATACGTTGCCTGCACATGTACCTCTGATTTATTTCACTTATGAGTATGGTGTCTAATTGTGACCATTTGCCTACAAAGGCCCCAAATCTGTCCCTCTTTATAGCTGAATAATATTCCATTGTATAAAAATGCCACAGTTTTTTAATCCAGTCTTCTGTGGATGGACACTTGGGTTGCTTCCACAATTTAGCTATTACAAATTATGCTGCTATAAACATGGGTGGACATATATCAGAGTGGTATGATGCCTTCAGATCTTCTGGGAAAATACCCAGAAGGGTAATAGCTGGTTTGAATGGAACCTCTAGACCTATTTTGCTGAGGAATATCCAAACTGCTCTCCACAGTGGTTGCACCAGTCTGCATTCCCACCAGCAGTATAATAGAGTCCCTATTTCTCCACAGCCTTGCCAGCATTTGTTACTGGATGATTTTTTTCATACTGGCTAGTCTTACTGGGGTAAGATGGAATCTCATTGTTGTTTTCATTTGCATTTCTCAAATGACTAAGGAT
The DNA here is from genome assembly GCA_004027595.1 of Dinomys branickii. Taxonomy (NCBI): domain Eukaryota; kingdom Metazoa; phylum Chordata; class Mammalia; order Rodentia; family Dinomyidae; genus Dinomys; species Dinomys branickii. Next base: position 15,194 of record PVLD010031404.1, on the reverse strand, counting down.
GTGGAACATTTTCTCATATATTTATTTGCCATTTGTACTTCTTTGTCTGAGAATTGTGTATTCATCTCAGATGTCCATTTCTGGATTGGGTCTTTGAATTTGGACAGGTACATGTTTTTTAATTCTTTGTATCTTCTAGATAAAAGACCTTTGTCTGAGGGACAGCCAGCTAGGATTTCTTCCCAATTTGTGGGTTTTCTTTGGACTTTGCTGGTGATTTCTTTAGATGTACAAAAACTTTTCAGTAGGATGAGGTCCCAGTAATTGATTCTTTGAAGCGTTTCCCTTGCAGTTTCATTTTTGTTCATGAACTCTCTGCCTACTCCTATGTCTTCAAGATTTTTACCTACTTTCTCTTCCAATAGATTTAGAGTTTCTGTTTTAATATTGAAATCTGTGATCCATTTTGACCTGAGTTTGGTGCATGGTGATAGATTTGGGTCTATGTTCAGTTTTTGGCAAGAGGCAAGCCAGTTTTTCCAGCACCATTTATTAAACAGGTCATCCTTTTTCCAGTGAGTTTGGTTGGCCCCTTTGTCAAATATTAGGTGGCTGAGTGTGTTTTTTGTTGTGGTTGCATCTTCCAATCTGTTCCATTGATCCTCAGGTCTGTTTTTTAGCCAGTACTAGGTTGATTTTATTACAGTCGCTTTCTAGTATAATTTCAGGTCAGGGATTGTGATTCCACCTGACTTGTCCTTGCTGCCCAGGATTGCTTTTGCTATTCTGGGTCTCTTCTGGTTCCAGATGAATTTAAGGCATATTTTCTCTAGATCTGTAAGGTATGCTAATGGTAGTTTAATGGGAATTCAATTGAATCTGTACAACAGTTTTGGTAGTATGGCCATTTTCTCAATGTTGATTCTTCCTAACCATGAGCAGGGGATGTTTTTCCATTTATTGAAATCCTCTTCAATCTGTTTTTTCAGAGTATTGTAGATTTCACTGAATAAATCTTTCACATTCTTTGTTAGATTGATTCCTAAGTATTTCAATTTCTTGGATGCTATTGTAAAAGGTATGGTTTCCTCAATTTCTCTCTCAGTCTGTTTGTTGTTCGTGTACAGGAATGCAATTGATTTTTGGGTGTTGACTTTGTATCCGGCTACGCTGCTGAATTTGTCAATTAATTCCAGGAGTTTTCTTGTGGGGTTTTTGGGGTCCTCCATGTATAGTATCAAGTCATCTGCATATAGTGATAGTTTAACTTCTTCCTTTCCTATCCTTATTCCTTTTTTTCTCTCTCTTGTCTAATTGCTCTGGGTAATGTTTCCAGGACTATGTTGAATAGGAGTGGTGACAATGGACATCCTTGTCTTGTTCCTGACTTTAAAGTGAAAGTTTTCAGTTTTTTTCCATTTAGTATGATGTTGGCTGTTGGTTTGTCATAGATGGCTTTGATCAGATTGAGGTAGAGGCCATCTATTCCTATTTTTTCTAAGGTTTTTAACATGAATGCATGTTGGGCTTTGTCAAAAGCCTTTTCTGCATCTATTGAGATGATCATGTGGTTTTTGTCTTTGGCTGTGTTGATATGATGTATTACATTAATTGATTTGTGAATATTGAACCATCCCTGCATTCCTGGAATAAATCCTACCTGGTTGTGGTGTATAATTTTGCTTATGATTTTCTGTATTCTATTTGCAAGTATTTTCTTGAGTATCTTTGCATCTATGTTCATTAGAGATTTTGGCCTATAGTTCTCTTTCTTGGTTGGGTCCTTCTCTGGTTTTGGTATCAGTATGATACTTGCCTCTTGAAACATGTTAGGAAGAGTTGCTTCCTTTTTGATTTCATTGAAGAGTTTGAGGAGTGTTGGCATTAGATCTCCTCTGAATGTTTTGTAGAATTCTGCTGTGAATCCATCAGGGCCTGGGTTTTTCTTAGTTGGTAAGTTTTTTATGACATCTTCAATCTCGTTAATTGGTATTGGGTTGCTCAGGATTTTTGAGTCTTCCTGACTCAATTTTGGTAATTTGTACCTTTCCAGGAATCTGTCCATTTCTTCTGAATTTTCTATCCTATGGGAGTAAAGATTTTCAAAGTAGGCATTAATGATCTCTTGGATTTCTGTGGGATCTATGGTAATTTCATCCTCTTCATTCCTTAGTGCATGAATTTGAGTTCTTTCCCTTCTTTTTTTGATAAGGTTGGCTAGGGGTTTATCAATTTTTTTTATTCTTTTGAAGAACCAACTCTTTGATTCACTTATTTTTTGTAGAGTTTTCTTCATCTCAATTGCATTAATTTCTGCCCTGAGTTTTATAATCTCCTCCCTTCTTTGGGCTCTTGGTTTGGCTTGTTGCTCTTTTTCTAAGAGTTTGAGGTGTAGCATTAGGCTATTTATTTGCTGTCTTTCTATTTTCTTTATATATGAGTTCATTGCTATAAATTTCCCTCTGAGGACTGCTTTCATTGCATCCCACAGATTCCGGTAGGTTGTACTTGCATTTTCATTTATTTGTAGGTATTTTTTAATTTCTTGTTTAACTTCTTGTGTGACCCTTTGGTTATTCAGGAGGTTGTTGCCTAATTTCCAAGTGTTTATGCGGTTTTTGGAGTTCCCTTTGTCATTAATTTCCAGTTTCATTGCACTGTGGTCAGATAATATGCATGGGATAACTTCAGTTCTTTTGCATTTAGGTAGATATGCTCTGTGGGCTAGAATGTGGTCAATTTTAGAGAAAGACCCATGTGCAGCTGAGAAAAATGTGTATTCTGATGTTGTGGGGTGGAACACTCTGTGTACATCTACTAAGTCCATTTGTTCACACTTTTGGTTCAGGACTGTTATTTCTTTGCTGAGTTTCTGTCCAGTTGACTTGTCTCTTTACATCAGAGGGGTGTTTTGGTCCCCCATTAAAATAGTGTCATTAGTTAGTTGATTTTTCTCGTTTGTTAAGACTTGAGTTGTAAAGGTTGGTGCTCATTGTTTGGTACATAAATGTTTAGGATTGTTATCTCTTCCTCTTGCAGCTTTTCCCTAACTAGTATGTAATGGCCTTCTTTATCTCTTGATTATTTTCGGTTTGAAGTTTACCTTGTTTGCAAACATAATAGCTACCCCTGCTTTTTTTGAGGGACCTGTTGCATGGAGTATTGTTTTCCATCCTTTAACTTTCAGCCTGTGGATTTCCTTTTGAGTAAAATGTGTTTCCTGTATACAGCATATCGTTGGATTGTGTTCCTTAATCCATTCTGCCAGTCTTTTCCTTTTGACTGGTGAATTGAGGCCATTTACATTAATAGTTATAATGGTTATATGTTGGCTTATTCTAGTCATGTTATTTAATTGTTGTTTTCCTACTTTCGCTATGTGTTTACTTGTTCTATTTGAGGGTTTCTTTCTATTGTTGTTCATGAGATTGTGGTCATTTTTTTCTCTGTCTAGAATATCTTTTAGTGCTTCTTGCAATGCTGGTTTGGCATTCATGAAGTTCTTCAGTTGTTCTTTGTCATGGAAATATTTTATTTCTCCATTGAATTTGAAGGATAATTTTGCAGGATACATCAGTCTGGGTTGGAAGTTGTTTTGTCTCAGAATCTGTAGTACCTCACTCCAAGCTCTTCTTAATTTCATGCTTTCCGTTGAGAAGTCTGCTGTGATTTTAATGGGCTTTCCTTTATAGGTGATCTGTTTCTTTTCTCTAGCAGCTTTTAATATTGTGTTCTTTTGCTGGATGTCTGTGATCTTAACTATTATACATCTGTGTGTGGTTTTCTTTGGGTTATGGCTCGTTGGGGTTCTATATGCCTCGATTAACTGTACTTCAATATCTTTTACCTTGTTTGGGAAATTTTCTGCTATTATTTCAGTAAATATTCTTTTTATAACATTTGTGTTGTCTACTGCTGTTTCACTGACTCCCATTACTCAAATATTATTTCGTTTTGCCTCATCTTGCAGCTGTTGGATTGATTTTTCTTGTGTCTTTGATGATTTTATGAGATCCTTCCTTTCATGCTCATAAGCTGCCATGCTGTCTTCAAGGTCTGAAATTCTATCTTTTGTTTCATTTAAGCGGTTTTGCAAGCTTTCAGTGGAAGTTTTCAATTCCTGACAATCTCTTTGGACCTGTTTCATTCGTGGTAATTCATTCCTAAATTGCTCTTGTAACGTTTCCATTTGTTTCCTATTTTTTCTAATCTTTTATCTATTTTATTCTCTGTGTGTACGGAACATTTCTTCCATTATAGCTTTCAGTTCATTTTTTGTCTGAGAGATTATTGCAGGTATGTGGCTTATTTCTGCTTTAAGCTCTTCTATGGCCTGATGGAGTTGCTTCTTTATTTCGGATGCAATCGTTTCAGAACTTTCAGGTATGTGGCTTCCTAGTTCTCCTGTATCCTTGCATCCAGGACTTGTTCTGGGTGGGGTTGAGTTCTGAGACTGCGTTTTGTTCTTCTGTCTTCCCATTTTTGGGTATCAGATTCAAAATATTGAGCAATAAATTGCCCAGGCAGGTCACCAGGCAAAGGTCTGTTGCAAAGGCTGCTCCAATGACTCCTTCTCTTCAGGAGAATGTCCCTTAAGCTTTCTGCTGAGAGTTCTGCTCAATAGGCTGCTCATATGCTGCTCTGTGGACCGAGCTACTCCCTACCCAGAGACCTGGAATGGGGCGCATAAACAGCTTGACACCCCGGGGACCATATAGGCAGGGGCTCGCTCAGGTGTTCCTCCCTTGGGTGGAGCTCCTCCCCCACTCAAAAATCCGGTCGGGGTGCCCAGCCAGCTCTTCCGTCCCAGGGTCTGTGCAGTCAGTAGTGCTGCTCGGATGTCCCTCACTGGGTAGAGCTTCTCCCCGACTCAAACATCTGGTCAGGGCACCCAATCAACTCACCCGTCCCTGGGATCGTGGAGGCAGGAATGCCGCTCAGGTGTATCTCCCTGGGTTAAGCTTCTTCCCGACTCAGATATCCGGCTGCCGTGTGCACTTGGCTCACCCATTCCGGAATCCGTGCCGGCAGGAGATCCCCAAAGTGCTAATAATTCATGCCTCGCCCACGATGTACCACTCCCCGGTGTTTCTCTGCCTCCTTGGCGTTCTCACAGGCACTGCCAACCACAGCCGCTGCAGTCTTGGTTTATATTCTTTTATCTTTAAAATAAATATTTTAGAAATGATGTAGAAAAAGACAAGAAAATGTACCAATAAAATCTGATTGGAAAAAACATCTCAGACTCATGTTCCTTCCCTTTTACCGAAAGGCCCAACATGAAAGGAGCAGTTCAGAGTATAAAGCTATAAAAATCTGTAAAAAGTATTCCAAAACAATGCCTCTGACTATTACTCTTTATCCAAAGACCCACAAGAGAGTGAATCTTCTAGTTCAAACTCAGGAAAGGTATACATCTTCTTATAAAGTGGAGAGAGTTATTTTTGTTAGACAGAAGTAACCAATCAGATTATGAGTTGCTCCCTTTTTCTATGAAACTAGGAAATAACCATGTTGTGAGTTGTCCCCTTTTTCTATGAAACTAGGAACCCAAAGTGAAGGTTTGTGCTCACTGTTTCTTTCTTACATTATTATCGTTACCACGCCATTCACTCTCCATCTTTATGAGCCTTGTGTCATTCTCTTTATTATCTCTCACAAGTAGGTACTCATATATTTAATAATGTTTTGAAATAGGTATAGATATAATAGAGGATTAAAGTTTCTTTCATAAATAAAAAGTAAAGCAATAATTCAGTGACTTTCAATGCCTAAAGTAATAGCAAAATTGCTAGAGAGCAGCCAGCACCTTCATGACAGGCCTCTTGTATACTCCCTAAATTTGAGACATAATTATTTACTTAAAGATTTCTTAAGTTTTCAATTTATTCACATCAACATAAACTTTGCCCTACTGTTTTCACCCCTCACCACCACCACCAACACTCTGATCCTTGATAACATGCAAATCAGTACCTGTCCCTTAAACTGTACTTCAGGTCAGTATTCTCTAGCCATGTTCTTGTCCCAAGAAAAATTAGGCTTTTTTGTTTTTCACTTTTTTAAGTCCCCTGAGGTTGTTATTGCATTTTGCAATTCCTCTATTGTGTTTTTCATATTCTGTGTATCTGTCTTTTCTTCCCCTTAGAGTAAAATATCCTGAAAGACATCTTTCATTCCCAAATTGGGCACACAGTGACACACAAGATAGGGTACCAATAAACATATGTATTAAGACTAAATGAACAAGTAAACAAACAAATAAATGGGGCCACTGTAACCCTAGGTCCAAAAAAAAGGAAGAAGAGAAAACCATAAGAGGCTTGGAACAAACTCCAGAGATAAATAAAATAAGGAGGGAATCAAATTGCAAATGATGAGCATGAAAGCTTTTAGTCATCTTTAGAGTCCACCAAAAGGAAAGACATGTCCAGTAAAATACATCATCATCCCAAGAAGGCACCACTGAGAAGAAGAGCATGAATTTGGTGAGGGGCATGAATCTACTTTCTGTCTTATATCAGTGGGAAAGAAGTGACAGTGGCTTATGTGTAAGTCTTGCTGTGTTCTCAGCGATGGATCTATGCTTCCACAAATGAGCTCATTCAATTCTCAATTCTTACATAAAATAAGATATATATTATTTCCAAATTATGCTCAAGTCCCCAGAATTTGAAAGACGTTATCAATATGGAACAAGACACCTACTACACTGTTGGTCATAATATCTTTACTCATGGCAAATTTCATGTGTCTCATACTAATGGGAAAAGGGAATTATTTTTTGAATACCTATAGACACAGCTAAAATCCTATAATGCTTGATTTAGAAGACCCTAGTAGGTTCAGTGTCACATTAATAATATATCCAGAAATCATATTTATGAAATCTAGAGAGAAAACTGATGCTCCCTGTTGAGGAGATTTAACAGGAGGCAAGAAACTAAAGAAATGAATGAAACTATGATCTACACATCAGCATATCAGAAACAGCAACTTTGATTGGACTCCCTTAGCCATGGGCATCTGTTTTATAGCCACTTTGATTAGAGCTGTTAGGTTAACAAATTTTCAGCCATTACACAAATATTTACTGAGTACCAGCTATATACCAGGCACTGAAATAACACAAAAGCAAAAGGACAAAAGGCCAGAGCTCTCAGGTACATGAACCATTTTGTGCATCATTTCATCTAGGGAATTTGCTTTTAGATTGAAAGTGGGATTTACAAAAGAATCATTCAATTCAATTAATCCATCAACAATCAATAGGTAATAAATAACAAATAAAAACTAAAGTAGGCTAGAAACTGATAAATGTTACGACAGAAAACAATTGTCAAGTAAAAAAAGAATTAGTGATGGTCCAGTGGCATTGTTAAACATTGTGTTTGGAACTGTTTTCAAGGGAAAGCAATCAAGTAGACAGAACCGTTATGGAGAAGGCCAAGGGCGGGACTCCTGATACACTGAGAAAATGGCAAAAAAGACAGTGTAGCTGAGACAACGGAATAAGAGAGGAAGTCAGAAAAGTACATTGGGAGTGCGGGAGTGGACACGCAGGACTTTTTAGGGACTCTGGTTTCAACTCCAAGTAATATTTGGAGCAAGTGAGACATATTGAGTAGAGAAGTGATATGATTTGATTTATACATTAACAAATCCTCATTGGATGGTTAACTGAGAATAGAAAGCAGAAAAAGCAAGATGAGAGTCTAGGAAAGCTGTTATGTGACTAGCTGAGGGAGAAACAAGTGTCTCCAACCAGATGAGTGTTGGTAGATGAGGTAGAAAGTGGACCAATTCACTAGGAATCCTTGATGTTTTGAAGCTAGTACCAACAGAACCAGATGACAGTTGTAAATGACTTTGGTTGCAGGGAATTCAGACCTGATAGTACAAACAAAAAGCATAATAAAGGATGAACAGAAGGAGACAGGGAATAGATCTCTTGCAAATGGAAAGAAGTCCAGGAGATAGAGACAAGCACAAATGACTAGAAGGAGAAGTAAGAGTTAAGATGTGTCATGTGAAGGAACCAAATAACCTTGACTAAGGTGAATATTGTATGTCATAGACATGAGCCAAGAACGATATCAACAAGAATAGAAATTGGAAAAAGGGATTTAGAGGCTGAAGGAGGTGGGTGAGAAAAGGAAGGAAATTAAAAAGAAAGGAAAAAGCTGTAGTATGTAGTTATCTAATCCCCAGATAAACGTAAACCTCATGTACTGAAAATGTCTATTTGTATACACTTTTTGGCTGACACTCTCCCTCCCTCTCTCTCTCTCTCTCCCTCTCTCTCTCTCTCTCTCTCTCTCTCTCTATATATATATATATATATATATATATATATATAGTATTTTAGTCTTTTTTCAAAAAAGTTCATGGCTTGATCTCCAAAGCACTTCGAACGAGCAATCATCACAGTAAAGACTTGGAAACAGTTGCTACTGAGATATGCAAATAAAATGAGAGAGAAAGAGCGGAGAGAGAGAAAGAGAGAGGGAGGAAGCGAGAGATAATTGTGTAATGATGTGGTACCCTGGAAGTCATTAAAAATGCATTATCAGATCAAGGAGGGGCGATTCACTTTGGAAAGTCAGTTGACGGCTGAGAATTGATCACTGGATTCAGCAATGTAGAAGAGTCACTGGTGATGTTAACGAGAGCAGTTTTCAAGGAGTATGTGAACATGTGTGTGGCAAATGATAGCGATGTTATCGATGTGCAATTGGCATGAGTTCAAAAGTGAATGGGAGAAGAACTATAGAAGTGACCACCATGCTCAAACTAATTAATAAATCACCCGACACAGTCACATTTCCTTTTACTTACTCTTTGTATGTGTGATAAGAGTACTTAAAGCCTCCAAATTTTTACCATTACACACTATAATATTTTTAACTATAAACCTCATTTCATACATTAGTAAACTACTTCATCCTACATAACTACAACTTTGTACCTATGGACCAAAACATCACCATTTAACTTTTCCCCTAAACTTCTGAGACTAAATTTCTCCCTGCTGTATTCTGTTGTATGGGTGCAGTTGTAGCGCAAGCAAAGTTGGATTTGGCCAAAAGGCCAGAGTTTGATCGGGTTTTGTTGAGCAAGTTAGTTAAATGAGAGCGGGATGAATAAGATAAGGATCTACATACCAGAATAAAATGATACATAATACTCCCTTATGTAAGGGTGATATTCTATGTTCCCTTTATTGTCAAAGTTTCCATAATCTTTGTAATTAGGGACTTGTTAGGCAAAGAATAATCAACATATAGTCAAAGTTCCTCCTGTATGATAATAAAGTGGGGTATTTACTACAAATACAGATTGCATTTACCCCACTCAGTCTTAATCGGACTTTTCTGAGTGTTTAAACTTGGGTACAAACACTTGTATCAAGATTCCCAAGTGACTCTAAACATATTAACACCAGAGAGAAAATGGAGATAAGTAGAAGTGTGATCCTTCACTCCTTTCTATTCATCAGTGAGGTTTTCCATTTCTTTGGTGATCATCCGTCTTCACTGATTGGATGCTGGAACTGCGGGTAGTGTCCTTTGTTTTAAGAAATTTCTATCTCCAGCCATTTGAATACTATAATTAGAACAGATGGATACAGACTGTATCTCACAAGACTTCCTCTGCCATCTCCGCTCACCACACACATGCATGCACATGTGCACACATGCACATCTCCCAAAGAAACAACTAAAGCTTCCTGCATCCTTTTCCTGAATTGGGAAGAGAATACAATAAACAAATTAGCAAAAGCAAGGTAACTGGTTTACCCTTTCAATGTGGATTTTTTATGTCATATTGCTCAAAAGGTAAGAAAAATTTGTCTAAATTCCACAATTCAGACTTTATATTATAAATAAGATCAAGGATACATGAACACTAGTAATGTAAAGTAATGGTAACATCCAGCTTTCATGGATAAAAATATGAATGTGATCTAAAGTTCATGGAAGCTGTTTGACTCAGTGCTCTTGAAATATTTTGTATACTTTTTGTAGTATTTTGGGCTCTCAAACTTTAGGCAGTTTTTTCCTAGAAGAATTATGCATTCTAATTCATTCATCCATCAAACAATCCTTATGATAGATGTATTTTCCACTGCGTCCCAAGTTCCCAGAAAGATATAATCAGTGTATAATATATCTTGAGGTAGAAATTAAATTAATATGATCTGGAGACATCTACAAAAGGATGGTGGTAAGGATAAATCATGAAAGATGATTAGAAGTTTACCAGTCACAGAATATAAAGGAAGACACATCAAGTCAAGTAAAACCATACTTACAGGCCCACCAGGTCAAGATTTCTGGCACGCACAGTGAACAGCTGGCAGCCAGGGCATACCTAGCAAGCATTAAAAAAGAAATAGGCTAGAACATCATTAGAGACTATGTCATTAAACTCCACTGATACATCATTGAGATAGTTGCAGTTTTAAATAGCAGTCAAAGGGGAAGGGAAAATTGTTTCATTAATTCATTATTTTTCACTGATAAATGATAATTTTGTATGTATGGGTACCATGTGCTGTTCTGATCTATATGTACCTTACAGAAAGAGTCAATCAAGCTAGCGAACATGTTCAATTTCCTTACCAACTTACCATTGTTTTGTGGTGAGAACATTAAGTCTATTCTAGGAATCCTGAAATACAGAATACATGATCATTAACTGTGGTCACCATGCAGTGCAATAGATCACCCAGTATCACCCCTTCACTCTAACCAAAATCTTGTACCTTTAACAATTTTCCCTTTCCTTTCTATCTTCCTCCAACATCCATCCAGCTTCTGATGATATTTTTACTCTTGTGCTCCTGTGAGACTGACTTACTTGCCCTAACGACTAACTTTTATGAGATTGATCTAAGTTCAGATCACTGATTAGAGAATGGAGACAAAGGCAGACTACTAGTTGAAAAGTTCATGAGGAGTGTGAGAGCGGAAGAGTTCTTTAAGAGGAGGCCTAATAATATCAATTGCACAGGGATTTGGTGAGGGCTCTGCAGACACTTGGAAATCGGCAGTCTCTTAGACACTATGATGCATCTTCACCCTTAGACACTGTACTGGGAAACATATTCTGTTTTAGTAGCTACATGATGAAGTCACTGGGCTTACTTAGGATGTAATTAACATTGGATGTCAATGTTGCTGATTTATTTTCTCCCTTGAACGAGCCTTTTTGCCACTTTCCCTTCCTCCAAGTCTCAGTGTTATCTGAGAGTCTTCAGAGTGACTCCCAGGGTATACTGCAAACCCTAAGCATTTCAGACATCAACATTACTCAGCCAGTCCTTCTAAGCAGTTTTCCCTTAGCCAGAAACCACTTCTCTTACATCATACCTATCCCAATACCTGAAATGCAAGATCTTTGAGAAGAGGAAAATGTCTCCCTTCTCTAGACTACCTGTTAGGTTTTGTGGATTTATTAGCATGGCTTACTAGATACAGAACCTGAGATTCCTATTCGGTTGAACCTGACGTACTGCAAAGTGGGAGCAAGTTAAGGAGAGGAAGCCGAGGGAAGATGTGGTTTAAACTACAAATTAGCTTCAGGCTGATCCGATGGATGCTCAGCATTGTAAGTTGAACCCCAGAACTGGCACTCTCTTGACACAGTGAAACAGCCTCTTATATTCATATACCACTCAGTTAGTGAATAAATGCTCTGCAGTGTGGAGGAAGGCATATGCATAAACACTAGAGTGAGGAGGCCTTGGATCGGATCATGGCAATTTTCTGAAGAACAGAGAAGACATCAGCCATCAGAATGCAACACTCACAGTAGCTGGGGCTGGCTTCACCTTTGCAGGAATGGGGATCTGTGCTGAGCCCCAGTGTCCTGCCCACTCTGTGGGTTTCAGTGTCACTCTGCCTAAAGCGCAGGACACAGGGTTTAAGGAAAGGGCTGCTCCTATGTTCACACACACCACTTCTGCTTTCTCCAAAGAGGTGGGAAATGTATGAGAAAAGTACACAGTGAAAGAGTCAGGACTGTCCTTTCTCCAAAGCAACAGAGGGACTGATGGTGGTACAGTGTACATCACATACCACAGTAGGAAAAGAGAGGCTTGCAATTGTAGAAACTTCAGGTCTATAGACACATGCAGTCCTGGCATTACTATGTGTGATAAGTTGTAATGATGATCCCCAGTTTTTACTGCTACTCTGTGTCCTCGTAACATTACATTAGAATTTACAGCTTTTTTTTCTTACTAAACAGAGAGTCTACTTTGTTATCTTTTGAATTTGGGTTGGTCTATACCTTACTTTGGCCAAGAGTATGGCAAAATTGCCAGTGTCCTAGTTCTAGGCCTACACCTCAAAAGGCTTTGTGTGTTTCTTCTGCTTTTTTGAGCTTCTGCCATCACCATGAAGAAAAGCACCGAGGGGCCCGCGAAAGGCAATGGAGAAAAGCCAAGTCATCCCAGATGCCCCATCGATGCCATCCTAGACCAGCCCACAGCCAGCTAACCATCACGTAGACCTATGAAGGAGCCCAGCCAAGATTAGCAGAATCACATAGCTGTCATCCAGTTGATTCCAAACACAATAATTCCTGTGATTTGTGGTTGTTTCACATTATTATTATGGCAAGAGATAATTGTTACAGTAGGTAGGCAATAAATGTTTATTATGTATGAATCAGTGTCAGAAGAGGGACAGAAAGCATGGAAAAGCTGGACTGAGCCAGAGGATAGATTTTATTCCCAGAAGTATGTCTAACCAACACCTCATCAAAAATCTAAAAATCATGCTGTGATATTGCTGGAAAAAAATTATGCTGATACATTTCTGCAAAAATGTTCCCGACCTGACAATCTATAATACCTAAGGCTTGGCACGGGCCCAGCTGGAAGGAGGATAACAGCTCTGTGGTGGAGACCAAGTGAAGGAGGGTAGTAATCAGCGCGCACCAATCACAGCACTGATCCCTGAGGTATTCTGCAAGTGCTGCAAGCCAGCCCTGCAGCTCCTTTCTCTTCCTGTCCCTCCAAAGCTGGCAACCAAAGACAATTAAGTGGAAAGGCACTTAAAAGCTGGAGCCTCTGAAGCATTCTTTATGTCTTTCTCAGTCTTGCTATCTTCATGGGTCCATTTTTAATTTTGTCTGGCAGCCACTACATGAGAGAAGGAAGGTAAATCAAAGAGGTACTTTTTACGATGCCTTTGAGACTACACCGATAAGTAATTCCTACAGTTTTTTATTTATTCTCCTACTGTAAGCAATTTCGTTTTTGCTTGGATTCTTTCCTCCTATGGCTTTTTGTACTACCCTCTCTCCGCGGCTCTCAGCCCCATTATTTCCAAGTAGAATATGGTGTTGGTTAAAATACAGAGGCTGCACACACCACCTCCAGTGATTAATTTTAGTTACATTAGCAACACAGCACTTATGTTCTGGCTGTGCCTATCAAACTTCACACTGAGGATGTTTGAAAAGAAAATTTTCCACAGTAAGAGATAATTTTCTACTCAGTGACCCACCCTACATGATAACTCTTATAAATATCCAGCCGTATTCTTCAGTTCTTTTTTCCTTAATATAGCGCTTATATCAAGGAAAAATACAAGTTTTCCATACTTTTTTCTTTTAACACCGAATGATGGTAGCGCCAAAGCACTCAGCTGAAACAAATATTAACAATTAGTCCTGGTAAGAACTGGGTCATTTCCATAAGGTCCAGAGGTGATATTCATGACCTTATTGAGAGCTTTACGATTTTAAACCTATAGGAAGAAGAAAGGTACACTTATCTTTTGTTGTTGTTTTTACTTTTTATTTTCATTAGCGCACTCTCTCATAATGACTACCTTATTCCTGGGGAGCCGGCGCGTGCACATCCCACAGCATAATTCTTTTATGCCCTCTTCACCTCCCTTTCTTCCCCGTTTTGTTCTTAATTTGATCAATTTTGCTTTGAGTCTCAGAACGAGGATAGAAAACCTCAGGACCTCTGTGCATTCCAGATTCTTGGCACATCCTCCTTCCACATACACCTACACAAATGTGGCCAGCACAGGCACAAAGACTTACAGAGTCACAAGAAAAGGCACTTTCTTGCCCCAGTCCATATCCACAGAGCTGACAAAGGCCTAACAGGGGACTGCTGGGAATGGAGAAATAGAAGAGGACAGATTCATGCATTTTTCCCCTAAACTGTCACCGCTTCTCTGTCCCAGCCTCACCATCTCCTTCTGAGGCCTGACTCTAACATGCAGCATGAATGTGCAACTTTATGCACATAAAACTCTTTCTGAGATTCTTTTAAAGGACATAGACATTATCTGAAAACACATCTATACGTACACAGCATCAAAACATTTGTCTGCTATTTCAGTTGTTCTATGGCTCTAAACATTCTATTCACAGTTCAGTTTCTACAAATGGCATGAGTCTCGTTGCCTTGCTACTTCCCTGCCTACTGCAGTCACCCCATTCTCTCCTGATTTCTACACCCTGGGCTTTGCTTGACAGCTCTGACCTTCACCAACCTGGATTTTCTACCACCTAATCACAGCAGATGTACTGACTGCAAGGGAACATAAATATCACCTCTGGACTTTATGGAAACAACTTTTTTTCTGGTATCTGTGGACTGTACAGCACATAACTTCCCTTGTGGTGCCAGATGATGCTAACTTTATATGCTTAAATTGGCCTAAAAATGTGAAGACACTCTAGGGTCACATTTCTTCATTTCATATCAAACCGTGTCACTCTGTAGCCATGAAATATCCTTGTTGAGTCCGAGTCCTCCTACGTAAGAAATAATAATTATGACTATCATCCAGAGCTTTAGAGGTCTTTATAAAAGAGCTTAAGGTAAGACCAGTAATGAACGAGTGTTTAAAGAATAGCACTTCATTGTTGTTGTCATGTCAAATCTTTAAGTACGATTAAATTATATTGAGCCACAAAATAAATGGTTGAAAAAATATTTATATCTACACATGAATACAAAAACTCTGTACACATGTTCTTCACTGAAATGGTGATGGTATGTATCCAATTCCTCTGGCTTTTTTTCTTTTTTTTTTTTTTTATTTTAGAAACATAAAAGTACAAAAACATATTGACAAACAGACACCCATTATCATAGAAAATAGTACAATCACAACTAATCTATAGACAAGGTGATATGGTCTCAACAGTAGTTGTTGCTTTATCCATTGATATCTTCGAATTGTAGATGTATGGACCCATATACAGACATGCAA
>PVLD010031403.1:0-15765 GCA_004027595.1 Dinomys branickii | reverse complement strand
AGAGGAAGTCACTACAGATCCAAAAGAAATACAAAAGATCATTAATACCTACTTTCAAAATCTGTATTCCCATAGGATAGAAAATACAGAAGAAATGGACACATTCCTAGAAAGCTACAAATTGCCAAAATTGAATCAGGAAGACGTAAAAATCCTGAACAACCCAATATCAATTAATGAGATTGAAAACGTCATTAAAAACTTACCAACAAAGAAAAGCCCAGGCCCTGATGCATTCAAAGCAGAATTCTATAAAACATTCAGAAAAGATCTAATGCCAACACTCCTCAAACTCTTCAATGAAATCGAAAAGGAAGCAACTCTCCCCAACACATTTCTGGAGGCAAGTATTATACTAATACCAAAACCAGAGAGGGACCCAACCAAGAAAGAGAGCTACAGGCCAATCGCTCTAATGAACATAGATGCGAAGATACTCAACAAAATACTGGCAAATAGATTACAGCGAATCATAAGGAAAATTATACACCACGACCAGGTAGGATTCATCCCAGGAATGCAGGGATGGTTAAATATTCACAAATCAATTAATATAATGCACTATATTAATACAGTCAAAGACAAAAACCACATGATCATCTCAATAGTTGCAGAGAAGGCTTTCGATAAAGTCCAATATACATTCATGTTAAAAACCTTAGAAAAAATAGGAATAGATGGCCTATACCTCAATGTAATCAAAGCCATCTACAACAAACCAACAGCCAACATCATACTAAATGGACATAAACTGAAAACTTTCACTTTAAAGTCAGGAACAAGACACGGATGTCCATTGTCACCACTCCTATTCAACATAGTTCTGGAAGCACTAGCCAGAGCAATCAGGCAAGAGAGAGAAATAAAAGGAATAAGGATAGGAAAGGAAGAAGTCAAACTATCACTATTTGCAGATGACATGATACTATACATGGAGGACCCCAAAAACTCCACAAGAAAACTCCTGGAATTAATTGACAAATTTGGCAGCACAGCCGGATACAAAGTCAACACCCAAAAATCAATAGCATTCCTCTACACGAACAACAAACAGACTGAGAGAGAAATTGAGGAAACTACACCCTTTACAATAGCAACCAAGAAACTGAAATACTTAGGAATCAATCTAACAAAGAATGTGAAAGGTTTATTCAGTGAAAACTACAGTACTCTGAAAAAGGAGATTAAAGAGGATTTCAATAAATGGAAAAACATACTCTGCTCATGGTTAGGAAGAACTAACATTGTAAAAATGGCCATACTACCAAAACTGTTGTACAGATTCAATGCAATTCCCATTAAACTACCATTAGCATACCTCACAGATCTAGAGAAAATATGCCTCAAATTCATCTGGAGCCAGAAGAGACCCAGAATAGCAAAAGCAATCCTGGGCAATAAGGACAAGTGAGGTGGAATCACAACCCCTGACCTGAAATTATACTACAAAGCTACTGTAATAAAATCAACCTGGTAGTGGCTAAAAAACAGACCTGAGGTTCAATGGAACAGACTGGAAGATGCAACCATAATGAAAAACCCACTCAGCTACCTAATATTTGACAAAGGCGTCAACCAAACCCACTGGAAAAAAGAAGGCCTGTTTAATAAATGGTGCTGGAAAAACTGGCTTGCCTCTTGCCGAAAACTGAAAATAGACCCCAGTCTTACACCATGCACCAAACTCAGGTGAAAATGGATCACAGACCTCAATATTAAAACAGAAACTCTAAATCTATTGGAAGAGAAAGTAGGTAAAAATCTAGAAGACATAGGAGTAGGCAGAGAGTTCATGAACAAAAATGAAACTGCAAGGGAAACACTTCAAAGAATCAATAATTGGGACCTCATTCTACTGAAAAGTTTTTGTACATCTAAAGAAATCACCAGCAAAGTGAAAAGAAAACCCACAAATTGGGAAAAAATTCTAGCTGGCTGTCCCTCAGACAAAGGTCTTCTATCTAGAACATACAAAGAATTTTAAAAAATGTACTTGTCCAAATTCAAAGACCCAGTCCAGAAATGGGCATTTGAGATGAATACACACTTCTCAGATAAAGAAATACTAATGGCAAATAAATATATAAGAAAATGTTCCACATCCTTAGTCATTCAAGAATTGCAAATAAAAACAACATCGGATTTCATCTCACCCCAGTAAGACTGGCCAGTATGAAAAAGTCATCCAATAACAAATGCTGGCGAGGCTGTGGAGAAATAGGGACTCAATTACACTGCTGGTGGGAATGCAGACTGGTGCAGCCACTGTGGAGAGCCGTTTGGAGATTTCTCCGCAAACTAGGTCTAGAGGTTCCATTCAAACCAGCTATTCCTCTTCTGGGCATTTTCCCAGAAGATCTGAAAACATCGTATCACTCTGATATATGTGCACCCATGTTTATAGCAGCACAATTTGTAATAGCTAAAATGTGGAAGCAACCCAAGTGCCCATCCACAGAAGACTGGATTAAAATATTGTGGCATATTTATATAATGGAATATTATTCAGCTATAAAGAAAGACAGTTTTGGGGACCTTGTCGGCAAGTGGTCAAAACTGGAGTCCATACTCATAAGTGAAATAAATCAGCAGTACATGTGCAGGCAATGTATTGTATCACTGGTGTAAGAACCTGAGAGTGGGAATTTAAACTAAAAGACATGAAGGAAATTGTTCAAAAACAAAGAACAGATGGGACGAGGGAAAGGAGAAAAGAAAGAGACAAAAATGTATGTATGTATATATGAATATACATATATGCAGGAAGGCTAACATGGTTCTACTATTGTATTATATCACTTAATGCTAAGGAATAATTGATGATGCGTTATTTGATCAATATTGTATGTCTGTATGTGTTATCCTGAACACACACTTCAAAGATATCAATATGCAAAGCAGCAACTATTGGTGGGGGTTTATTTTTGTTTGTTTGTTCTTGTCTTTGGTTTTTTGTGTTTTTCTGTTGTTGAGAGGATTAATTGTCTGACCAATTTTGCATGTCTGTATCTGGGTTCATATATATATACACTTCGAAGATATCAATAGGTAAAGCAACAACCACTGTTGAGTCCATGTCACCTTGTCTGTAGATCAGTTTTGATTGTACTATTTTTTATGCTAATTTGTGTCTGTTAATATGTTTTTGTGCTTTTATTTTGTTTTAAATAAAAAAAAGGAATGTTACAAGAGAACTTGTTTGACTGGGTATGGTGGCACATGCCTATAATCCCAGCACTCGGGAAGCTGAGGTAGGAGGATCATTGTGAGTTTGAGACAGACCTGGGCTACAAAGTAAGACAAGGCCACCCTGAACTGCATAGAGAGACCCTGTCTCAAAAAGACCAAAAAAAAAAAAAAAAAACAAAGAGAACTTGTTTGGGTAAGAAAAGACAGAAAATCAAAAGTCCATTTTCTTTAACTGCTTTTGGAGTGCTATACTTGCTTCTAAATAAAAGGTGATTATTTATAAGAAAAAAAAGATTAGCTACTAAGGAGAGCCTGGGTGTTTAGCTGGCCCCACCTTCCCTCACTGTGTTCTCTTTTAGCTGGGCCTCTTCCA
Organism: Dinomys branickii; assembly: GCA_004027595.1. Lineage (NCBI taxonomy): Eukaryota > Metazoa > Chordata > Mammalia > Rodentia > Dinomyidae > Dinomys > Dinomys branickii. The sequence goes on along the minus strand of PVLD010031403.1, from coordinate 12,203 downwards.
GTGTGAAGGGGCAGTGAGCTGCCTGCAGCTGTGGCTGGGACCTGACTCGATGCTGCAGCTCACTGTGGGAGACACACAGGGCAACATGTACTTTCTGTCCTGGGAGTGAAAGTGCACTGCTTGGGGCAGAGATGATTCCACTTGTGCTCGAGATGCAAACCTGAAGGTGCTGTGGCCACCTCCTTCCTAAGATGGTACAAATAAAGTGTCGGTGTCTCCCAGGCAGCCTTATCTATGCTCCCGTGTGGCTTTAGACCAAGAAGGAAGCATGTGGCAGTTCTGTGCTTTGCTTTTCTCATTTAAAATTAGTTCCGGATACAAATGCCAGAGTGTGCTTTGCAACCTTGGTCGGTGCTCCTTGAAGCCAGGGTTTGGAGCTCCTGTGCGCCTTGTTCCCCAGGACCTCAGTTCCCCTGGCCTCCTGATGGGGAGAAAGAGCTTCTCAGAAGCAGTTAGCTTGAGCAGAGGGCCAAGAGCGCCCCTTTGATGAAGAGCAAGGGAAGAAGAGGGCGTCAACAGTGCAGCAGAGCATTCAGCAAGACCTGGGTTGCAACCAGAACAATGCCAGGTTGCTCTCCTGGAAAGAGCCCTGTCAGAGCCACTTCCCAGATGAGGGTGTAGAACCCACAGCAATGAGAGCAGAGTGAACCCTCTGCCTGTCCACATGCCCTGCAGGCATTGGTCAGTGTAGTAATTGACATTTCTGGGAAAAACATCATGGAGATGGATCTTTCTCAAGTTAAAACTTACATAGCTTAACACAAGTCAACAAGTGGAACAGTTATATCTGTGTTTCTTAACAAGGACTCTAATCCTCTTAAAAGTTCTAGAACTTTGTTAACTTCCTAAAGTTCTAACTTATAGGAGAAAGAATCTCTTCAGCCTCCTTCTAAGGGTTTCTTTCTCCAGAAGCAAGAAATGTCCTGTGTTCAAGAATTTTAAGAACTTCCCAGCCTTTAGAAGACTGAGCCAAGAGGATAAAAAGATGTAAACACATAATTGAAGGACTTATATATATGAAGAGCAGCACTGTGAGAAGGATTTTTATCCGGGGTAGGTAGCATTGTGACAGAGAACAGCTTTGAACTGCCAGAGTCCGCATTCCTGCGTGCTGACTCTGATGGGGTACTGTGGACCCCGGCAGGATGCACCCCTGAAGGAGAAAGAAGCACAGGGAACATCTGGCAGGGTGAACCCCAGGCTGCAGGGATGGACCCATCCGATGCCAGCAGGGATAAGTGGGCAACCACAGAGTTAGAGATGCAGCAGCATAGAAAGGCTTCCTGTGTCTATGAATTTTTAGGACTTTTAGGAGAATTTGAGTGTACTGCTTTTTGTTCTTCCTGTGCCTTGATTCCAGGCTTTATGCAGCTAAATCATGCAGGGACTTTACTTTTTCTTTCTTTTTTTTTCCCCCTTTGGTACCAGGAATTGAACTCAGGACCTCACACTTGCCAGGCATGTGCTTGTGCCGCTGAGCTTTATCCCCAGCCCTAGTGTAATTTCTAGTCAATTCCCTATCACCTCCCCCAGCTAGAGGATAAAGGCATCAACTGATGTACGTTGACAGATCATGATTTGGTCTTTCTCATGTGCCTTGTGCAAAGGTTGTAAATACGTCATGGAGAACCACTTCTATAAATATCTTGTCAGTAGAATAGACAGGGGTTAATTTGAGATTTATGGTCCATAACCCTACCCAGAAGCCCTGTGGAGCATCATGGCATGTCATGGCATGTTCTGGGAAATATCTCAAGGGCCTGGGGGCACAGAGCAGTGCTAGAGCCCTGGTGGAGAATGAGCAGGCCCTGGCTTTGATATTCAGAATGGGGGAAGTAAACACTCATTTCATTGCTGTCCTTCGCCCACCTACAGGTCCGGGTGAAGGGCAGCAGGAGGCCCAAGCTGTGCTCCCCAGGTCTGAATGTCTCACACACACCTGAGTTAGGGGTGTGAGTCAGCTTTCTGGGGACTGGGATAGAATCCCCAACACCCACCATTTAAAGGAGAGGTGCAGTACCTTAGACTCTTCAGGGGCTCCACATGTGGTCTGCTGGATCCAAGGCAGGATCATTGTGGTGGAAGAGCATGTTGGAGAAAGCTGTTCATCTCATTGCAGTCAGGAAGGAGGGAGCACAGAAGCCCTGTGGAGGGGCTATGCTCTCCAAAGGGACCCCACAGTGACACGCCTCATCCCCTCAGACTCCACCTCTGAACACGAGACTGCCAGGGGCATTTTAGACCAGCACCACACTGATAAAGCTGGAATAGGGATGAAGAAAGTCAAGCAAACGCTACCTTGCTCTGCAAATTCAGTCTTGCTGAGTCTTGAAGCAGTTTGAATGTTTTTCTTGCCTTGGAGATGCTACACAGCAAGCCCATATTATACTTCCTGTGCGTAAAGACAGCGCCAGACTTTCAGTGAAGCTGAATACAGTTGTTGCCTCTTGTCTGTGATTCCATATTCTGTGGTTTCAGTTACTTGTGTTCAACTGGGGTTCAAAAATACGAAGGGAAGGGCAGGGGATATAGCTCAGTGGCCTAAGGACCTCCCGGGCAAGTGCAAGGTCCTGAGTTTGATCCCCAGTACCATAAAAAATAAGATAAAATAAAATAAATACTGAGGGAAAACTGTAGGAAGAAGCAGTTCCTGAGTTCTAAACTGTGCATTCCAAGTAGCAAGATGAAGTCTTGGTGTGTCCTGCTCCGTTTATGAGGTACAGGAGCCATCCCTCTTTCCAATTAACTCTTAGATCAGCTGACACTGCCCTGCAGGACTTGTGCTCAAGTAACCCTCAAGTACTCCCCTGACATTGTGTTATGGAGCCGACATCACACCCCACCACATCTCAGCGCACAGGCACTGTGTCATCTCATGCCATCAAAAGAAGGCCAAGTACAATCCAGGACAGAGGGAGCTGCAGGGCGTGGTGGTGCATGCTGGTAATCCCAGCACTTGTTAGGCTGAGGCAGGAGGATTGCTGTGAGTTTGAGACCAACCTCCGCTACATAGTGAGTTCAAGGCACACCTTAGCTGTGTTAAGGTGGCACATGCTTTTGTTCCTATCTCCAAAAGAGCAAAAGACAGAGACAAGACCATTTTTGTTTTATGCTATACATGATCTATTCCATTATGTCTTGTGGCTAATCTCTCACTGTGTCTAATTTATAAATTAACATTTATCAGAGATACATCTACATAAAGAAAAGTAGTACATTTCAAGGTCAGTACTATCTCTGGTTTCAAGCATCCGTTCAGATCTTGGAACAATAATATGCATGGATGAGGGAACTGCTGTATGCATGCCAGGGAGCTAAAGGAAAACTCAGTTACACTGTGCAGAGACATCACCCTCTGTTTTTCTCTTCTTCTGTTAACTAAGACTTGTGTCTCCCAGTGCCTGGGTGAGGTCTGTAATTATCGACCCTGGATGATGGGATCATAGGCCGTTTCTTCCACTCATCAACAATAGCACCTTTCTCATATAACCAAACTTTAACACACCATTTTTAATGCACATTTTTAACACACCTTTTTTTTAAATACACCTATTCTTATACATCATCCACATTGACTTTTGAACTCTAGAGCAGAGGTCCACAAACATCCGCCTGTGTACTATTGTTAATCATCCTCAGGGAGGTCAGTACAGATAAGTTAAAAGTTGAGAGTATTTAGAAAGTACAGAAATTTGCAACATAGCCATATCTTATTGTGGACACATTTAATACTATAAGACATGAATATTTATAGGAATTCAATTATTCCATATTGCAAAAGAATTATTTGAGGAGAGGTGAAAAATTACAACAGAGAAACACACATCTGTCTCTTCACATTAGAAATGTTTTGCTGGACGTGGTGGCACATACCTGTAATCCCAGGAATTGGGAGGCTGAGTCAGGAGGATTGCTGCGAGTTTGAGACCAGCCTTGGTGGTAGAGTGAGTGGCGGGCCAACCTGAACAACATAGTGGGAAAATGTCTTAAAAAAAAAAACATAAAAAGCAGTGATTTTAAGTCTTTTAGCACCAAGCACGGTGGCGCACACCTGTAATTCCAGCACTCAAGAGGCCGAGGCAGGAGGATAGTTGCGAGTTTGAGACCAGCCTGAGCTACAAAGTGAGCTCAAGGCCAGACTGAACTGCATAACGAGACAGTGTCTCAAAAAAAACAACAAAAATAGTCTTTTAAATTTTATTGACATATTTATTTACTTTCTCATCATGGCACTGGGGATTAAACCCAGGACTTCAGGCATGCTAGGCAAGTGTTCTACAAACTCAGCCCCAGACACTGTGATCTCACCATTCTTCCATTAGTGTTCTTTCCTCCTGGACACCACTCTGCATTTGTAAGAGGTTCGCTTACTATGAGCCTGCCATTTCCAGATACAGAGCCTAGGCCTTGGACAGATTCACAAGTGAACACAAAAAGCCAGTTGATTAATATTAAATCCTGCTCAGAGCCACTTTGTAGTGGTCTCCAATATTCAACCCAGAAATGAAACTGAAAAAAGAATAAAGACAAGGCCCTTAAGCAAGAAGCAACCACAGTCTTCCATTTGCACTAATGGCAGACCCAGGGGGTAACAAAGTGGAAGAATTTGAAACCCACTCACCTGCACTCTCTGAAGTGGTAACAGTGAAAGGAATAAATCAGATGAAAGAGGCTTTAAATATTCATTGAGAAATACTTTCTCAGATAGCTGCAGAGATGACAACCATAATAAAAGATATGATTAGTGACTATAGAGCAGATAAAGATAAAAAAACTGAGCTCAGGAAAATATTAAAAACTATGAACACCCAATATAGGAAAGAAATGGAATCTATGAAACAGACTCAAACAGATATCCAAGAGGTCAAAATTTCCGTTGATAGTATATGCAGTGAATGAACCAACATGAGGATGGGACATCAGATATAGAAGACAGGTTAGTCTACTGACCAGTGGTTAATGGTTAGTGTTCGTGAAAAGAAAGAACACTTATAAATAACAAGGTAGCACAAAAAATCAATCCAACAGCTTGTAGATGATATGAAGAATAATATAAGTTGGAACAAAGTCACTGAAAGAAAAAGAGATTGTGCAAATGACACAGAGAAACATGTTCACTGAAGAGATGGCAGAAAAGTTCCCAAGCAGAGAAAACAATCTGACATAGAGTTAAGTGAGACATAGAGAATTCCAATTAACCATGATCAGAAAAATCCTACAACTCACATAATAATGAAGATTCCAGAAATTCAGCACTAGGACAGAATATTAAAATCTATTAGAGAAAACAAACAACTTATCTTAGAAGAAAGCACATCAAAATCAGAACAGACCACACAGTACATACCCTCAAGTCAAGGAAAACTTGGCATGAAGTGTTTCAAACCCTAGAAGAAAACCACTTTGAACCCAGATTGCTGCACACTGTAAAACCATCTTTCAAATTTGTGGGAGAAAGAAGACACTTCCATGACAAAGAACACTTGAAACACTGATGACCACCAAACTAACACTTCAAAATATTCTGAGGGACAATCTATGTATGTGTGATGAGGACTACAACTCTATAAACCCTCACAGTAAGAATCAATGGGACAAAGAAAGCAATTACACTGAGGGGTTTGGGGAGAGAACAGACAACAAGAAAAAAAGATGACAAGGATAATTCAACAGATAACAGTTACAACCATCAAGGTGTATGGTCACAATCCACCAATCAAAAGAAACAGAGTAACAGGATTGGTCAAGAAACAAGATTGTGCTGGGCATGGTGGTTCACACCTGTAAGCCCAGCATTCGGGGTTGTCGGGAGTATCACTGAGAGTTGATGGCCAGCCTGGGCTTCACGGTGAGTTGAAGGCCAGTCTGAAGTATATAGTGAGACCCTGTCTCAAACCCCACCCCCAAAAAGGAAGCAAAATTCAGCACTATGCCACATACAAGAGATGTATTTGATTCATGAAGAAATTCATAGAATGAAAGTCAAAGAATAGAATGACAATGCAAATACAGCATGCCAGAACTTATGGGATGCAATGAAAGCAGTCCACAAGGGAAAGGTATAGTATTGAATTCCTCTATCAGAAAAATAGAGCAAGCTCAAATAAATGACCTAATATTGAACTTCAAGCTACTAGAACAAGAAGAGTGAGTCAAACCTAAAACTCATATGAGGGAGAAGAGTATAAATATCAGAACAGAAATCCATGAGACTAAGGAAACAATACAAAGAATCAATGAATCAGAGTTGTTTTAAAGGTTAAATAGAATTGACAAACCCTTAGCCAACCTTATTTAAATAAAAAGACTCACATCCATGCAATTAGGAGTGAAAAGGGTGAGATCACCCTGCCAGTTTCAGGAGATCATCTATACCTAGTCTGAGAGCCCATGTTCTAGTAAAATGGGAAACACAGAAGAAATGGAAAGATTCCTGAATACATATGAATTTCCAAAGGTGAACTAAGAAGATACTAATATTGTAAATCAACTAATATCAGTGAATGAATTTGAAGATGTAATTAAAACCTACCATCAAAAAAACCCCCAGTCCCTGAATCACTGCTGAAATCTACAAGACATTTAGAAAAACCCAACAGCACTATTTCTCAAACTCTTTAGTGAAGTTGAAAAAGAAGCAATACTCCCAAATTCATTCTTGGGAAGCAAACTAAAGCCACAAAAGGATCCAAACAGAAAGCGAACTGCAAGCCAATCTCCCTAATGAATATAGATGCAGAAATCCTCAGTAAGATACTGGCAAACAGAATGTAGCAAATTTTCAAGAGGATTAGAAATCTTGCTACAGGAGGATTCATTTCAGGCATGCAGGAATGGTTCAATATATGCAAATTAAGAAATATAATACACCGTATTAACCATCAAGGACAAAAATGATATGACAATCTCAAGAGATGCAGAGAAAGCATTTTACAAAGTCCAACACCCATTCATGATTTTTAAAAACTACTGAAAATGGGAATATAATGGCTTTACATCAATTTGATAAAAGCCATCTATGACAACAAACAGCCAACGTCATACTAACTGGACAAAAAGTGAAAGTTTTTACTCTAAAATAAGGTACAAGACAAGGGTGTTCACTGTCACTGACTTTATTTAATATTGCTCTGGAAATAATATCCTCAGCAATTAGACAAGAGAAAGAAATAAAAAGAATAAGTGTAGAAAACTTAGAAGTTAAAGTATTAATCTTTGCAGATATGATGTAATACTCTCCACAGAAACCCTCAAAACTGACCAACAAACTTCTAGATTTAATGACCAAGTGCTGTAGTGCAGCTGGATACAAAGTCAACATAGAAAAATCAGTAGCATTCCTATACACAGTGACAAACTCAGAGAAATTAGGGAAACCACACACTTCACAGTAGCATTAGAAGAATGAAATAGGAATCAATCTAGTAAAGGAAGTAAAAGATGTATACACTGAAAATTTCAGTTCTCTGTAAAAGGAGATCAAAGAGGATACCAGAACATAGAAAGATATCCCTTGTTCATGTATAGGAAGAACAAACCTCGTAAAAATGGCCATACTCCCAAAATTGTTACACAGATTTAATGCAATCCCAAGCAAAATACCATTAGCATACCTCACAGAATTAGAGAAAACATTCCTAGAATTCATTTGGAACCAAAAGAGATCTAGAATAGCAAAAGCAATTCTGGGCAACAAGGGGAAGTCAGGGCACATCAAAATCCCTGACTTGAAATTACACTACCGAACTGCTGTGATAAAATCCACATGATATTGGCAAAGGCAGACCTGAGGGTAAGTAGGAAAGAATAGAAGTTGCAAACACAACTCCAAACACACTCAGCCATCTTATTTTTGAAAAAGTGGCCAAACATTCACTGGAAGAAAGATAACCTCTTTAATAAATGGTGCTGGAAAAACTGGATTTCCACAGACCAAATATGAAAACTACACCCATGTCTCTCGCCAGGCACTACCCTAAAGTCAAAATGGATCAAAGATCTAAATATTAAAACCAAAAGAATAAATCTACTGGCAGAGAAAATGAGTAAAAATCTTGACATAGGTGTAGCCAGAGACTTCATGAACAAAACACAGACTACACTGGAAATACTACAAAGAATAAACAAATGGGATCTCATCTTATTAAAGAGCTTTTGCACAGAAAAGAGACCACCAACAGCATGAAAAGAGAACCCACAGAATGTGGAAAAAGTATAGCCCACTGTCCCTCAGACAAAGGACTTATATCTAAAACATAAAGAATTGAAAACAACTAAACCCACCCAAATTCAAACAGGCTAAAACTGGGCATCTGAAATGAATAGACACTTCTCAGATGAAGAAATACAAGTGGCAGATAAGTATATGAAAAAACGCTCAACAGCCAGGTGTGGTGGCTCACGCCTGTAATCCCAGTGCTCAGGAGGCTGAGGCAGAAGGATCATTGCGAGTTGGAGACCAGCCTTGGCTGCATAATGAGTTCAAGACCAGTCTGAACTGCACAGTGAGACCCTGTCTCAAAAAAAGACCAAAAAGAAAAAAGAAAAACGCTCAACCTCACTGTTCATTAAAGAAATACAGATTAAAACCATGCTGAGATTCTATCTCACCCCAGAAAGGATGGCTATCATCAAGAAATCAACCAGTAACAACTATTGGAGGGGCTGAGCAGATAAAGGAATGCTGCTCCACTATTGTAGCGTAGACTGGTTAAACCACTGTGGAAATCAGTATGGAGATTCCTCAAAAAACTAAGATTAGAAGTTTCATTCAAACCAGATATTCCCCTTGTGGATATCTTCCCAGAAGAATAAAACATCCTACCACAGCCATATGCATGCACCCATGTTTATAGCAGCACAATTTGTAACAACTAAATCTTGGAAACAACTCAAATGTCCATCAGCCAAGGAATGGATAAAGAAGATATGGTCTTTTCCTGCAGTGAAGTATTACTCAGCCATGCAGAAGGATAGACTAGAGACTTTTTTTTTCAGTAAAAGCACAAAAACATATTAACAAACAGACACAAAGTAGGATAAGAAATACTACAATCAAAACTGATTTACAGACAATGTGACATGGACTTAACAATGATTGTTGCTTTACCTATTGACATCTTCGAAGTGTATATTCATGAACACAGTTACAGACATGCGAAATTGGTCACACAATTAATAATCTCAATAACAGAAAAAAAAAAACAACCAGAAAGCATTAACAAAGAGACACAAAGTAGTACAATAACAGTAATATCAGAATTGAATTATAGACAAAGCACCAGAAAACCAACAGTAGTTGCTGCTTTGCATATTGATATCTTCAAAGGGTGTGCTCAGGATAACACATACAGACATACAAGATTGATCAAATAACCCGTCATCAACTATTCCTTAGCATTAAGTGATATAATACAATAGTAGAACCATGTTAGCCCTCCTGCATATATGTATATACATATATACATACATACATTTTTGGCTCTTTCTTTTCTCCTTTCCCTCGTCCCATCTGTTCTTTGCTTTTGAAAAGATTTCCTTCATGTCTCTTAGTTTATATTCCCACACTCAGGTTCTTACACCAGTGACACAATACATTGCCTGCTCATGTACCGCTGATTTATTTCACTTATGAGTATGGACTCCAGTTTTGACCACTTGCCGACAAAGTCCCCAAAACTGTCTTTCTTTATAGCTGAATAATATTCCATTCTATAAAAATGCCACAGATTTTAATCCAGTCTTCTGTGGATGGACACTTGGGTTGCTTCCACATTTTAGCTATTACAAATTCTGCTACTATAAACATGGGTGCACATATATCAGAGTGATATGATGTTTTCAGATATTCTGGGAAAATACCCAGAAGGGGAATAGCTGGTTTGAATGGAACCTCTAGACCTAGTTTGCTGAGAAATCTCCAAACTGCTCTCCATAGTGGTTGGACCAGTCTACATTCCCACGAGCAGTGTAATACAGTCCCTATTTCTCCACAGCCTCGCCAGCATTTGTTATTGGATGGTTTTTTCATACTGGCCAGTCTTACTGGGGTGAGATGAAATCTCGAGGTTGTTTTTATTTGCATTTCTCGAATGACTAAGGATGTGGAACATTTTCTCATATATTTACTTGCCATTTGTATTTCTTTATCTGAGAAGTGTGTATTCATCTCAGATGCCCATTTCAGGATTGGGTCTTTGAATTTGGACAGGTACATGTTTTTTAGTTCTTTGTATGTTCGAAATAGCAGTCCTTTGTCTGAGGGACAGCCAGCTAGGATTTTTTCCCAATTTGTGGGTTTTCATTTTACTTTGCTGGTGATTTCTTTAGATGTACAAAAACTGTTCAGTAGGATTAGGTCTCATTTATTCATTCTTTGGAGTGTTTCCCTTGCAGTTTCATTTTTGTTCATGAACTCTCTGCCTACTCCTATGTATTCAAGATTTTTACCTACTTTCTCTTCCAATAGATTTAGAGTTTCTGTTTTAATGTTGAGGTCTGTGATCCATTTCGACATGAGTTTGGTGCATGCTGATAGACTGGGGTCTATTTTCAGTTTTCGGCAAGAGGCAAGCCAGTTTTTCCAGCACCATTTATTAAACAGGCCTTCTTTTTTCCAGTGAGTTTGGTTGACCCCTTTGTCAAATATTAGGTAGCTGAGTGGGTTTTTCGTTATGGTTGCATCTTCCAGTCTGTTCCATTGAACCTCAGGTCTGTTTTTTAGCCACTACCAGGTTGATTTTATTACAGTAGCTTTGTAGTATAATTTCAGGTCAGGGGTTGTGATTCCACCTCACTTGTCCTTATTGCCCAGGATTGCTTTTGCTATTCTGGGTCTCTTCTGGCTCCAGATGAATTTGAGGCATATTTTCTCTAGATTTGTGAGGTATGCTGATGGTAGTTTAATGGGAATTACATTGAATCTGTACAACAGTTTTGGTAGTATGGCCATTTTTACAATGTTAGTTCTTCCTAACCATGAGCAGGGTATGTTTTTCCATTTATTGAAATCCTCTTCTATCTCCTTTTTCAGAGTACTGTAGTTTTCACTCAATAAATCTTTCGCATTCTTTGTTAGATTGATTCCTAAGTATTTCAATTTCTTGGTTGCTATTGTAAAAGGCATGGTTTCCTCAATTTCTCTCTCAGTCTGTTTGTTGTTCGTGTAGAGGAATGCTATTGATTTTTGGGTGTTGACTTTGTATCCGGCTGTGCTGCCAAATTTGTCAATTAATTCCAGGAGTTTTCTTGTGGAGTTTTTGGGGTCCTCCATGTATAGTATCATGTCATCTGCAAATAGTGATAGTTTGACTTCTTCCTTTCCTATCCTTATTCCTTTTATTTCTCTCTCTTGTCTGAGTGCTCTGGCTAATGCTTCCAGAACTATGTTGAACAAGAGTGGTGACAATGGACATCCTTGTCTTGTCCCTGACTTTAAAGTGAAAGTTTTCAGTTCATGTCCATTTAGTATGATGTTGGCTGTTGGTTTGTTATAGATGGCTTTGATCAGATTGAGGTAGAGGCCATCTATTCCTATTTTTTCTAAGGTTTTTAACATGAATGCATGTTGGACTTTATCAAAAGCCTTTTCTGCATCTATTGAGATGATCATGTGGTTTTTGTCTTTGACTGTATTAATATAGTGTATTATATTAATTGATTTGTGAATATTGAACCATCCCTGCATTCTTGGAATGAATCCTACCTGGTTGTGGTGTATAATTTTCCTTATGATTCGCTGTAATCTATTTGCCAGTATTTTGTTGAGTATCTTCGCATCTATGTTCATTAGAGCGATTGGCCTGTAGCTCTCTTTCTTGGTTGGGTCCCTCTCTGGTTTTGGTATTAGTATAATACTTGCCTCCAGAAATGTGTTGGGGAGAGTTGCTTCCTTTTCGATTTCATTGAAGAGTTTGAGGAGTGTTGGCATTAGATCTTTTCTGAATGTTTTATAGAATTCTGCTTTGAATGCATCAGGGCCTGGGCTTTTCTTTGTTGGTAAGTTTTTAATGACGTTTTCAATCTCATTAATTGATATTGGGTTGTTCAGGATTTTTACGTCTTCCTGATTCAATTTTGGCAATTTGTAGCTTTCTAGGAATGTGTCCATTTCTTCTGTATTTTCTATCCTATGGGAATACAGATTTTGAAAGTAGGTATTAATGATCTTTTGTATTTCTTTTGGATCTGTAGTGACTTCCTCT